>CM053790.1:99764807-100049807 GCA_028749045.1 Cupressus sempervirens
ATTTTTTACATGCCATTTTAGACACCAGGGCAAGTATAAGGCATGACCCTTCTTCTACTTCAGGCTCTGCTAAACAAAGGTAGGTAGACTTCAAATTCAAATGATACCATACTAGTGCAAAAACATATCCTTGAATCTATTAAGTAGATGAAAACTCTTATTTCTCCTAATAACTCATGAAATAACACATATCTACAGTAGCTAGATGCATATCTATGAAATTCATCAGTTGAGTGAGGGTTAAACATTTAGGTCCTTCAACATGAAAGGGAAAGAACGTTTGATTAATAATGTTGAATTCAACAAATCCTCAAATATGTAGCAGTAAGAATTCAATGATCTTGTCATTGTTCAGTGCCTTAACCATTGGGAAAATCCATGAATCACAAACATACATATGAATATCTAAGACATATGTGTATCTTCAGATATTTGATCTATCTATTCAACTTGTAAATAGACATCTATGTTTGGTTTAAATTTCATTCTTACCTGATATCCTCCTCAATAAATCTATAACCTTGTTGATTTCTACGAAGCATTTACACAATTCCTTGAATCATCAACAATAATGAAACAACATACAAACTTAAGGGACTGCAACTATGACCTAGGCTCTTTGTTCAAAGGTCATAAAACATTACAACTCACTAAGAATGGAGACAAGATTCAACTAAAACTCAATCATCTACTGCTCTTTGTATTATTTCCTTGAAATTATACTATCATATGTATGAAACAAAAACACAAAAAAACCTAACATATATGAATTATTTGTATTAACCTTCCTATTGCTGTTCATACAAGAGAGAAAGTGCTGAAAGAATGTGGTTTCATAGTATGGGAACACATCAAAACTGGACCCAAAACTTGGTATCTCAGTAGTGACTGGTTTTTCTCCAAAGACTAGAACCAACAAGTTTCTTAGTGACAAAAATTGGAACCTATAAAATTAGAAAGAAAGAGAATCATATGGGAAGAAGTGAATTCTCAGATCTTCTCTACATCTGACATATGTCCACTCAGAATTCATTCCCTAGAAGATTAAAAAAAACCTCTTTCTACCCTCTCTCCTCTCAACTAGTGAATCAAATCCTTTCACTTTTTCCCTCTACAAGGAAGAATATCTCAAAAATCTCATGATGAAAGAATATAACTAATTTTGGCGTTAAAATGAAACCATAGTAAAAGTGAAAAACCAGTTACAAAATGACTTCAAGAATGCAAGAAAATGGCTTAACGATAATTTTCTCAACATTCAAATCCTAGCAAGCCTTTTAAAATAGCCCTCTAACCAACTTTAATGCTTCGTGATCAAATTTTCCAATTCTACCATTAATGCCTCAAATTTTACATATTGGCCTATAGTACGAACCGGTGAAGACTTGTGCATAAACTGACTTCATATTTGGAAAATTCAGGTTCTCCCAGTTCCAGTGGTATATTGGAACACCTATTTTGGATACCAAAACCCCCCAGAATCACAATTTGAAAATTACTCCTCTGTTATAAAAACTCAGGTATGCAACTGAATATTTTTTAAAAAATTTAAATATTCTAAAGTTTCAATTTTAGAAATAGGCCTCTTTTAATTTTAAATTCTGAACGTCACCCATTTTGAAGAACCTTTTGAATTCTAGCATTTAAAATATTTTATTACTTTCCTTGTGTGTTCAAATTTGTGGTCAACCTTCTGTTGACTAGGTGCCACTTGTCACTCTGTGATTGGCTCGCTTGGTCTACATCATCTACCATGTGTCATTACCATATCAACCCTTGCTATGTCACTATGGGATTCAGTAACTGCCATATCATCAGTGACATAGCGATCTTGCAAAATGTGTCACCCTCTGCCATGTCAGCACCTTGAGAAGCATCCCATGTCACCACCTTGTCACTGCTTGGATGCCTCTTGTCCTTCAATCATTTTCTGACAACACTATTCAGGTCCCACACTACTTCATCGATACCTAATTGAATTTTTAGGTTTTTTTGGTGACTCGTTATGTCGCTAGCCGGAGAACCTAGAATTTTTCGGCTAGCGAGATAGCAATTCCTAGAATTTGGGACTTTTTCAGTGCATGAGAAATGTTGATGTCATCAACTAGGTATGTGTTTTCATTCAAAATTTAACCTTTGACTACATTGATTTGACCAACCATAGGCCCCACTAAACTATTGACAGCTCCCAAAAGGTCCATTTCTTAATTCATTAAGCTTTTCGTGTGAAAAGGCATTTAAACATTTCAAATGTTCCACCCACAACAAATGTGGGACATTTGTTTTATAGTGTTCTCCATCATGACATTTCCTCTATCTGTGGCTTATGGCTTTTTGAATCATTTTTGAAAATGATGAAGAGGAACCAAGAGTTAGCTAAAGGTCATCTGAGGAAATCTCACCATCACATTCTTTGTGAATCGTCTCCCCCCGCCAGGGCTTAATTGTCACATTTCCAAAGGCAAACTCCTCTGCTAGATCCGTGCAAACATCAAACATCATTCTTGGTTCTCCTTCACTTGCTGCATCACTCTCTCTATTTAAAACAAAAAAAAATTGAAGGAGATGACATTCCACCTTGCCCAGGTGTCCAGAGTCTATTGCTTGAGGCTGAATTGTGCCCTGAAATGCCTGAAAATCCTTCATGCTAGAGCTGTCGAGCTGCAGGAGTTAGAAGATTAAAGGTAGGGGATACTAGACTAGTAGGGGGCAATCGTATCCCATCCATCCACTGACCCTCATCTACCATAGCCTTAACAACAACCTCAGACTCCCTAACATAGGATAAGGGAAATCCTTGATCAATTGTTCGAGTGCATAAATACCTTTATTCTAGTGGTGGACTAGCAAGAATGGACTTTCTCTTTCAAATGCATTGACTATCCTTTGTAACAACTTCCTTGGCTTGTTGCAACGTGAATGGCACTGCCTCAAAACATGGGGACCCTACAGATTTTTGGTTGTCGGCTACCCTACTATTTGTATCTCCCACGCCAAAGACTGCCCCTGTCGTGGGCTTCCCTAGCTTGGCAATTTCCTTGTGACCTACGTGGGGATCTATTCTTTAATCATGAAAGTCACCTCCTCTATTTTTTGTGTGGATTCTTTATTTGCATGATGGTGCCCTTTCAACATCACATGGAGTGCTACTTGTATGCAAAGGGTCCTTGTGTTCTTCATGCCACCTCTACTCATCACATGGACTGCTTTTATTGCATGCTCCTTCCTTACTTTAGCGGCAACCTCTTTCTTTTCCACACAGGTTCTTTTGTTCTTAAATCTATTGGCCTTTTTTAATACATGGGCTATGGGCTCTTTTCTTGTTTGACTATGCGTTTCTTTGCCTTTAGTGGCTTCCACTATAAACATCACCATATTTGGCAATCACAATACACTCGCTAACATTCTCTCCATTCTCAAGTCATCTCTACCTTTCTATATGGCCTAGATCTCCTTCTTGCAATTCCTTAACAATGCACTTTGCATCATCTGCATCAAATCTTGGATCGTTCAAAAGCACTCTCTTTCTCTTTATAGAAACCTTGCAAAGCCAACTTTACCTATTCAACTTCCAACTTCAAGTTGTCTCTTTCAACTTCCATTGTAGAAAATTTTATTTTGAGATCTGAATAACATTTTGTCTATTCAGAGGAGTGATGCTTCAGCATTTCCAACTCCGCACCTAATTTTCAAGTATTTCTTTCCCACATCATAGCTTCTATCAGTAGCTCTTGAATGGTTGCCTTGGCAGTTTCCAAGAATCCTTTAGAATGCTTTTGGAGACTAATTGCTGATCTTGTACCCTTTCCATTGAATGGTGAGGAGGGGCTTGATTTGTTGGAATCTTGGCCAGTTGCTGTCCTATTTGTTGTAGCACCATCTCAAGAGCCTCCTTAATCATGTTGTCTATGTAAGTGATACCCTAAAATAGAAGAACACATAATGCCATGTACAAGATTTTTGGAGTTTCCATTTGTAGTGGCACTTCCAGATAATAGAACTTCTCCTGAGTCTGAGCTAAACCTTGAGCTTGAAGGTGAAAAAGCACCCACAATCATTCACTTCAACTTTGATATGTGTTGAACATTACCATATTTCTTTTCAACTTCATTTTCTACTCTCTTTTTGACATGAGGTAATATCTCTAAAAAAAATCTGGATATTCTTCTAAAAAGGTTCCAAAAAGCTCCATCTTTTTTCAATTTGGAGGGAGCCTCTACATTAGCCTGCTACAATATTTTTTCATGGGATGGAGCTCTTCAATCCATACATAATCCCATCAATATGATGTAATCAGTCGGGCCCCAAAATGGGTCTAAGTAAAAATAAAATCATTTTCAAACAACTGGATTCTCAGATTGATCTATTGATCATCTGGAACTGATTGAAATCAAGATTGATCAATGACTGGTTGTTAAAAAGTCATTTCACACCTATCTACAAATTGTTGATTTCGTGTCAAGAAGGTCCTTTGACTGGCCTTAAAAACTGATCCAAACACCTGGTCGGGCTCTGAAAACTAACCCACTGATTCTCTGTTCTACATTCTTGCACCCTATCCAATCTCTTTTCATGATGAATTTGTGGTCAAAAGATATTGACTGTCAAAGTTACCATTTCAGAACTACCTCCACAAAAACATGTCAGAAAACACTAAATTGGGTTTAGAATCAGCTTCAAAAAATGAGCAAATGAGCACATGGGGAAAAGAAAATGAGGGCGTTGATTCTTTGTCATGAGGACATTATGGATCTATGATTTGGGCTCTTGAAAAATAATAGGAAGCGAATGGCGAGAAGTCAAAGTAGGCTACTCAGATTTTGTAGATTGAAACAATGGCAGAAAAACATTTATTGCAAATGGAATTGACCTAGAAAAGTGTGCAAATGGATTCGTCAAGATGTAAAAATTGGTACACTTAAAGTATTATTAGAGGAAAACACAGTGTTATAATCCATTCAGTGTAAGAAATCACGGATATCAGGTTATAATGTCATGAGCTGGGCTTCTGAGAAATCTGCATCTTATGACAGCAGTAAATCTTTAGATATTGTGTTTGGAATCGCATTTGAAAATTGATCAAATGGATTCATCATGAGCTGAAACTTGAAACATAACTAGTCTCTGATGTCTACAATGAAATTCAAAAGGCATTTTAGCATTTAAATCAACTTGTCAAAAGTTACAACACGTCAGATAGGGCTTTCCAGAATTATGTGCAATGTGCATCAACATGACAAATTTAAATGACCAACTTTGAGGGATTCAAAAACTAGTCAAATGGACTCAAAATGACTTGAAATATGAAACATAGGTACTTAGGTATGGACACTTGGCACTCCCAAAGTGGAAAGTCCCAAAAAAAATTTGGGTACGAGATATTCAATTGCAAACATAGCCTCCTATTGCTGTTTGACACTTAGGTGAAAATGCAAATTTGGAACTAGCTCAAAACAAGACTTAATGAAATGGCTCAGAATGGCAATTTAACTTCATGGAACACTTAAAAAAGCTAAATGGAAAGTGCTAGAAGAATTTAACACCTCTTAGGCCTCAACTTGACAACCGGGTACATAGGCATTTTCTACCGTTTATAGGGTTCAAATTTTTCAATGGTACTCGAAATTGGGAAGGCAATTTTGAGTCCCAAAAAACCCTATCTGATTGCTTGGGTGAAGGATGATCATAAGGTCCTAGTTATTGAACAATGTTTGGTAAAGTTTAAAATTTGAAGTTACCATGATGAGGTTTTCTATGACATCATTCCAATGGATTTCTACCATTTATTGTTGGGAAAACCATGGCAGTTTGGTAGGCATGCTGTACATGGTCATGAAAATACATACTCTTCAACAAAGGATGGAGTTCACCACAAACTAAAGCGCTTGATAAAGAAAGGTGAAAAAGGTATGCAATAGTGCTAGGAATTGTCTTGTTGATGGAAGAACTTTTTTGAATGGCATGAAACATCATCATATGTGTTATGCTTTGATTCCTAGAAAAGATAAGGAAGGTAGTAGTGAAATTCCATTTAAAGTTTCAAGTCTATTAAGTGAGTATGGACATGTCATCTCTAATAATATTGCAGAAGGGTTGCCAGTAGTAAGAAAAATTAGTCATCAATTATATTTAATCCCTAGAGCTAGCATGCCTAACAAGGCTGCTCATAGGATGACTTCTACTAAAAGTTAGGGGCTAAATAGACAATCTCGAGAGCTATTATGGAAAGGTTTGATTTGAGAGAGCCTGAGTCCATGTGCAATATTAGTAGTGTTGGCACCAAAGAAGGATGGAGAATGGAGAATGTGCACAGACTCTATGGCTATAAATAGAATAACCATCTGTAGGATATAATTATTAATTGTGTATTGTCTTTGATGTTACACAAATGTCATATTAGCCATTAGACAGAGTCTACCAAGCTCAGATGGTTAGCAAAACAATCTATAGTGACTACTAAGCATTCCTGAACATTACACAGTAAGTTAGCTCTTACCAAGCTCACTCGAGCATCAAAGGATTTTGGAGTAGAAAGTTAATGTTAACTGAGCTCCCAAGGTTAACAAAGGGAAATTCAATATCTATCGAGTTCACTTGGTCATCAAAGAGAAAGTTAGCTTTTACCGAGCTCACTCGGTAAGCAAAGGAAGGATAATGTTTACTGAGTTAACTCGATCTCTAAAGGAAGTTGCAAGGTTTGCAATGTCTACCGAGCTTAACTTGGTTAACACTAGGGAAACCATTCTAGACCAGCGGTCACCGAGCTGGGTCGGATAGCAAAGAATTTTATTATTCTAAAGAATTAAGTTTAATTTTTTTGTGCAATGTTTTCAACCGACTAATTTAATATTTTCAATTGTTGCAACTTGTAATTGAGCTGACTTGACAATCTTCAAGGTATATATGAAAGGTCAAGTTGTGAATTCAAAAAAATGTGAGTGTCGATGCATAAGAGTGCTAATGTATAAATGTAAATGGAATAAGCGAATATTGAAGATATGAGTGAATATTGTGAAAGAATTAGATATCCTTAAGGAGCTGCAAAGTTTTATTCGATCAGTATGGATCTAGTGAAGCATAACAAAGATCTGTATTCAGCAAAGATAAGTTGCATATATTTTAGATCACTTCATTGTTGCTTTCTAATCATTGTAACAGTGATTCAAATCTCTTAATAGAGTTGGTTTAACAACCATTTCGTAAATCCTCTAACAAGGTGACAATTTAGTTGAATTGTTCTTAAGACCTCCAACAAGGACTCTCCTTATAGGGTGATTAAATCCTCTAACAGGGTCACACCTAATAGTGTGTTTTGTACCCTTTAACAGGGTTGGCTCCTAACAGGGCTCACTTCAGAAGAGTAAAAATTGGTAACTAGATATTTGGTGGTTTTTCCCAAATTGAGTTTCCATGTTAAATCTGGTGTCTCTTGTGTTCATTTTATTTCCTTTATGCATGCATGTTAATCACTTTAAATGCTTAATAAGTTAACAGAACATCTATCAAGTTTTAGTATTTATTTTTATGGTTACTAAGTATTAGTAGCAATTATATTTTAAGACATCTAAGGATCTATGGATTAATTTTTGTGGTAATTGATTCACCCCTCCCCTCTTAGTTACTCCATCTCTATTTCCAACAATTGGTATTAGAGCTTTTGGTTCTTGCAGGATAAGATTTCAAGGATCTAAGCTAAAGATTAGGATGTCTTATAAGAGGGAAATTACAAGACTTAACAGGGACAACTTCTAAGCATGAAAAGGGTTGATGAGACTTCATCTAGCTTCTATTGGAGATACAAGACTAAAATACCTTGATGAAAAATATGCAAAACCAGTTGGTACACTATCTGTCAATGATATTGCTGAAAAGAAGACCCACAACATTATGATGATAGATATCGCATCTTCTATGAGTTATGAAGAATTTGATGATATCAAGGACTACAAATGTACTTTTGAAATGTGGGAAAAGCTTAAAAAGATCTATGGAGGAGATGATAATGTTAGAAGAGCTGATGCAGAAAGTCTGAGAGGACAATTTGATCAAATCAGAATGAGAGAGGATGAAAACATTGCAAAATATGTTGAAAGAGTCAAAGCATGTGTCAATGCAATCAAAGCATCTAGAGGAGATATCAAGGAAGAGACAATTATAAGTAAAGTTCTCTGAACACTACTTCCCATTTATGCAATAAAAGTTTCTACAATTCAAGAAAGAAGATGTGAAGCAAATCATAAGATAAATCTAGAGGCTATAGTTGGAAGATTGACTGCATTTGAACTAGAAAACTTTGATAACTATGTTCCAACTTCCAAGAACATTGAATCAGCATTTGAAGCCAAGCTTTCACTCAAGGAGAAAGGCAAAAAAAAGGAATCTTAGTCAGATAGTGAAGATGAATCAGACCAAAGTTCAGACAGTGATCTTGAAGTAATAGAAGCCCTTCTAGCAAGGAGATACTCTAGAGAAAAGGAAAATACAAAGGTAAAGTACCTCTAATCTGTTTTTCATGTGAAGAAGTTGGTCATATTCCTGCTAGGTGTCCAAACAAGCAGAATAAAGATGAGAAGAAAGGATACAAGTTTAATGGCAAGAAAGAATTCAGATCATTCAAGGATAAAGGTAAGAAAACATATTTTATGGCTAAAGATTCTAATGATTCTAATGATGAAGAAGAAGATGAAATTTTCTACATTGTTATGAAAGATGAATCTGATAATGATAAGGAAATGGCACTCATTTATCATATGAGAAAAAATGATACATGGATCATAGATAATGGTTGTTCTCATCACATTACTCGTGACAAAACTAAGTTTGAATACTTTGAAGACTATGATGGTGGTAGTGTAAGATTTGGTAACAATGAACCTTGTTGTATAAAAGGAAGAGGGAGAATCTCTCTAACCAAAGAACTTATATGTGATAATGCCTATTGGGTAGAAGGACTAAAGCATAAATTGTTAAGTGTGGCACAGCTACTCAATAATGGATTCCAAGTAGAATTCATGCATGGTAAAGCAAGATTGTTGGATGAAAATGGAAATATGATTGGATCAGGTACTCAAACTAAAGGTAACTTGTTCTATCTTGAACTAGATGAATGTTCATGTTTCATTGCTCAAGTTGAAGAAATTTGGTTATGGCATAAAAGGTTGTGTCGTGTAAATTTTGATAATTTGGTAAAGATAAGAAAATTCAAGAAAGTAAGAGGCATTCCTAACATAACGAAACCTAAGGTCAGTCTATGCAAAAATTGTCAGATTGGTAAAATGGGAAAAACTAGCTTTAAAAGTAAAAACTATCAATATGAAGATATATTAGAAATTTTGCATACTGATTTATGTGGACCCATTGGAATTGAAAGCTATACTGGAGAAAAGTTCTTCATTCTTTATTTTGATGATTACTCAAAAATGATGACAGTCATGTATCTAAGAAACAAATCAGAAGCATTTGAAAAGTTCAAATGGTATTTGGCCAGAGTAGAAAAGGAAATAGGGAAAAGATTAAAATGCTTAAGGTCAGATAGAGGTGGAGAATTCATTTCACATGAGTTTAATAACTTTTGCATTGAAAGAGGAATCAAAAGACAGGTATCAGCCCCTGGAATGCCCCAACAAAATGGAATAGCTGAAAGAAGGAACAGATCCATCATGGATTGTGCAAGAAATTTAATGATTGAAAAGAGCATTGCTATCAAATACTAGAAGCAAGCTATCAGCACTGTAGTTCATACCCTGAACTGAGTACAGCTGACGAAAGACTCATTCAAAACTCCCTATGAGTTATGGTATGGTTATAAACCTAATGTAAGTTGCCTTAAAGTATTTAGAAGTAAATGTTACATTTTGAAAGAATCTAGAAAAGGAAAATTTGATGTGAAAGGTGATGAAGGTATATTCTTTGGATACTCATGCAAAAGTAAGGCATATAGATGTTTGAACTTGTGTATTCACAAAGTCATAGAAAGTGCACATGTGAAAGTTGATGAGTTTTGCAGAAAGGACTGAAGAAGAAAGAAAAAGGGAACCAAAAGATTACAAAAGGTTTGTCTCCATTGAACCTGATATAGTACCAGCTGCATCCGAGAATTAGGAATCTTATACTCCTGAGTGATCTGTAACCGAGTTACAGGAAGTTAAAACTAAGCCACAGCAAACTGAGTTAAATTTAGTGTCTGTCGAGCAAGTCTCTATCGAGTCTGAAGGACCCAAGCCAACATCTACCGAGCAAATATCTACCAAGCCAGAATAGACCGAACCTGAAGTTGAAATGCAAGAGGATAATAACGAATTTTTTTCAAAAGGCAAGGAAACTGTATTAGCTAAGTATGTTAGGAGACATCATTCAGAAAATCAGATCATTGGAGATAAATCTGAAGGAACCATGAGAAGAAATAAGTTGAAAGGTACATGTTTACTTGCTGATTTTGAACCTAGAAATATCAAAGGTGCATTGGGAAATGATAGTTGGATTGAGGCTATGAATGAAGAGATAGTGCAGATAGAAAAAAGCAAGACATGGACTCTTGTACCTAGACCTAAAGACAAAAATGTGATTGGAACTAAGTGGGTATTCAGAAAGAAGTTGTTTGAAGATGGTAAGGTATCAAGAAATAAAGCTAGACTAGTATGCAAAGGATATGCTCAAGAAGAAGGAATAGACTATGGAAAAACTTTTGCTCTTGTTGCAAGATTGGAAGGAGTCAGAAGCTTACTTGCATATGCTGCATTCAAAGGATACAAAGTTTATCAAATAGATGTCAAGTCATCATTCCTGAATGGTATACTAGATGAAGAAGTTTACATTGAACAACTTGAAAGTTTTGTTGATCCAGATAAGAAGAACATGGTCTGCAAATTACACAAGGCATTGTACAGTCTAAAACAAGCCCCTAGAGCATGGTATGAAAGATTGCATAACTATCTTATTCAGATTGGTTTTCAATGAACTAATGATAACAGTAGCTTGTATATAAAGGAAGGACCAAATAATAAGATTGTCTTGGTAGAAATATTTGTAGAAGATACTATTTTCAAAGGGAATGATGATCTTTTCAAAGAATTCTCAGAAGAAGTCAACAAGGAATTTGAAATGTCTATGTTTGGAGAGATCAAATTCTTTGTTGGTCTTCAAATTCAAGAGAATAAAAATGGTATCTACATCACTCAACAAAAATACATCAAGGAGATATTGAAGAAGTTTGGAATGGAAGATTGTAAACCAGTTGAGACTCTTATGTGTACTGGATTAAAACTTACCAAGGACGATGAATCAAAAGAAGTAGATCAAAAATTGTATAGATCTATGATTGGAAAGTTACAGTATGTAGTTCATACTGGGCCAGATATTTCCCTTGTAGTTGGTATTGTAGCAAGATTTTCAGAAAAACCAAGAGAAAATCACATTATGGCAATCAAAAGAATAATGAGATATTTGAAATGAACTAAAGAGTATGGTTTGTGGTACAAATTTGAAGGTAATCTAGATTTGAAAGTGTTTACTGATGCTGATTGGGCAGGAAAATTTGATGACAGAGAAAGTACAAGTGGAGGTGCATTCTTTCTTGGAAAGAGGTTGGTTTCTTGGACAAGAAAAAAAATTTTGTACATCCCAATCTATAGCAGTGGTAGAGTATGTTGCTACAGCAGTAAACTACTCTAATATTGTTTGGTTTAAACAGTTGTTGGAAGGCATGAAGGTGGAAATCAAAGAACCAGTTGTTATGTTCTGTGATAATACAAGTGTAATCAACATATCTAAGAATCCAGTGATGCATTCCAAAACCAATCACATTGCAATAAAATATCATTTTGTTAGAGAATTGGTGCAAAATAAGTAGATTAGATTGGAATATGTTTATACAAAGGAACAAATTTCTGACATATTCACAAAACCATTACCTAAGGATGCATTCTTGTATCTAAGAGGTAAGTTAGGGGTCACTCCCCTATCTGAAGTTCACTAAAATGAAGTTTTAGTGATGCATCAACTCATACCAGGTTGAAAATCTATTAGTTGATGCAGCATAATCAAGAAATATTGCATATGAATTAGTACTAAAGGTATACTGAAATTCATTTGAGTTGAGTTGTCTTTGGCATGTGTTGTCAAAGAGGGAGAGTTTTACTATCATATCTCTCTGAAATTTGTTTAAGATAAAAAGTTTGCTATGTAATTCTTTTACAGAGGGAGATTACTATAAGAGGGAGAGTTTTCTATCTTAGAGGGAGAATTGTTATGTTGACATATTGTGTTTCCATCAATGCCAAAGAGAGAGATTGTTGAATACAATTATTAATTGTGTATTGTCTTTGATGTACACAAATGTCATATCAGCCATTAGATAGAGTCTATCAAGCTCAGATGGTTAGCAAAGCAATCTATAGTGACTACCAAGCATTCCTGAACATTACATAGTAAGTTAGCTCTTACCGCGCTCACTCGAGCATGAAAGGATTTTGTAGTAGAAAGTTAATGTTAACCGAGCTCCCAAGGTTAACAAAGGGAAAGTCAATATCTACAGAGTTCACTTGGTCATCGAAGAGAAAGTTAGCTTTTTATCGAGCTCACTTGATAAGCGAAGGAAGGACAATGTTTACCGAGTTATCTCGGTCTCTGAAGGAAGTTGCAAGGTTTGCATTGTTTACCAAGCTTCACATGGTTAACACTGGGGAAACCATTCTAGAGCAGCAGTCACCGTGCTGGGTCGGGAAATGAAGAATTTTATTATTCTAAAGAATTAAGTTTAATTTTTTTGTGCAATGTTTGCAGCCGACTAATTTAATATTTTTAGTTGTTGTAACTTGTAATTGAGCCGACTTGACAATCTACAAGGTATATATGAAAGGTCAAGTTGTGAATTCAAAAAAAAGTGAGAATGTGGATGCATAAGAGTGTGAATGTATGAATGTAAATGAAATAAGAAAATATTGAAGATATGAGCAAATAGAATTAGATATCCTTAAGGAGCTGCAAAGTTGTATTTGATCAGTAAGGATCTAGTAAAGTAGAACATAGATCTGTATTCACCAAAGATAAGTTGCATATATTTCAAATCACATCATTGTTGCTTTCTAATCATTGTAATAGTGATTCAAATCTCTTAACAGAGTTTGTTTAACAACCATTTTGTAAATCCTCTAACAAGGTGACAATTCAATTGAATTGTTCTTAAGACCTCCAACAAGGCCACTCCTTACAGGTTGATTAAATCTTCTAACAGGGTCACACCTAACAGTGTGTTTTGTAACCTTTAACAAGGTTGGCTCCTAACAGGGCTCACTTCAGAAGAGTGAAAATTGGTAACTAGTTACTTGGTGGTTTTTCCCAAATTGGGTTTCAATGTTAAATTTGGTGTCTCTTGTGTTCATGTTATTTCCTTTATGCATGCATGTTAATCACTTTAAATTCTTAATAAGTTAAAAGAACATCTATCAAGTTTCAGCATTTATTTGTATGGTTACCGAGTATCAGCATCAACTATATTTTAAGACATCTAAGGATCTGTTGATTAATTTTTGTGGTAACTAATTCACCCCTCCCCTCTTAGTTACTCCATCTATATTTCCAACACCATCAAGTATTGTTTCCCTTTACCAAGAATGGATGATGTTATGGACTATTTGAGAAGAGCTCAGTACTTCACAAAGATAGATCTCAAGAGTGGCTATCACTAGATATGGATACGAGAGGGAGATGAGTGGAAGACTACATTCAAGACCAAGGAGGGTCTATATGAGTGATTAGTCATGCCCTTTGGACTGACCAATGAGCCAAGCACCTTCATGTGGCTTATGAATGAAGTAGCAAAGAAATTCTTGGGAGAATTTGTTATTGTCTATCTCGATGATATTTAAATTTTTAGCAAGTATTTGGATGAACTTTTATTAGACATTCATAGTGTCCTTAAAAGGTTGAGAGAAGAGAAATTGTTAATTAATTTGAAAAGGTGTAGCTTCATCAAAAAGGAGTTAGTCTATTTAGGGTTTTTTGTATCAGTTGAGGGTCTCAAAATAGATCTAAAGAAGGTAAAGCCATATTGGAATGGCCTACTCCAAGGTCTACTACTAAGGTGAGGTCATTTGATGGTCTAGATAGTTTTTATAGGAGGTTCAAAAGGAATTGTAGCAGCATATGTACACCCCTAACTAAAACAGTGAGGGGGGATAGAAAAGAGTTCAAGTGGACTATAGAAGCTACAAGGAGTTTTGAATTGTTAAAGAAGATTGTGATAGAGAAACCTATGTTGGCACTTCCTTATTTAAATAAAGTGTTCGAAGTGGATAGCAATGCTAGTGGCAATGCTATTGGGGTTTTATTGAGCCAAGAAGGTAAGCCTATTGCCTATTTTAGTGAAAAATTGAATGATGCAAAGAAGAGGTATTATGTTTATGATTAGGAGTTCTATGCAATAGTTTAGGCCTTAAAGAAATGGAGTCATTATTTGTTAACAAAAGAATTTGTCTTTTATACTAATTACTAGGCATTAGAGTACCTAAATAGCCAAGGTAAATTGAATCAAAGATATTTGAAATGGGTAGAGTTAATTGAAAGCTATACATTTGTATTGAAGCATAGAAGTGGAAGGTCTAATAGGGTTGTAGATGCATTAAGTAGAAGACAATTTTTGCTAATAGTAATGCAAGTTTACATGGTTGGGTATGATGAACTCAAGAATCTGTACCCTAAGGATCCTAATTTTTTTGAAGCATGGAAGGGTTGTAAACAACCTATTACCTTAGACAAGACTAGGTGGCTAGATTATTTGATTCTTGATGATATGTTGTTCAAAGGTATTCAATTATGTATTCTAAAGAGTTCTATGAGGGAGAACTTGATCAAGGAGAAACACAGTGGAGAAATGGAAGGACACTTTGGTTAGGATAAGACCATTTCCATTATTAGAGAACATTATTTTTAGCCTCAATTATCTTAGGATTTAAATAATTTTGTGAAAAATTATCACATATGTCAAGCACCTAATAGATTTAGTCACAATACTAGACTCTATCAGCCATTGCTTGTTCCATCAAAGCCTTTAGAGGACATAATTATGGATTTTGTTCTTGGATTGCCAAGTACAAAAAGGGGTAATGACTCAATATTTTTGGTGGTTGATAGGTTTTCCAAGATGAAACATTTCATTCCATGCCAGAAGAGGTTGTGAGACTACATGGTCTCTTAGAGAGTATTGTTTTTGACAGAGATACTAAATTTGTGGGGTGTTTCTAGCAAACTTTGTGGAAGAAGTTGAGGATGAAATCGAAGTTCAATTCTAAACATCATCCATAAAGAGAAAGAGAAACAAGAGTGGTAAATAGAAGTTTGGGGAATTTTTTAAGGTGTTTAATGCGAGATAAGCCCAAGGATTGAGATTTGATTCTACCAGAAGTAGAATTTGCTCGCAATAATTCTATAAATAGGATACTGGTAGATCACCATTCCAAATTGTGTATGGGAGTAGTCCAAGGACTACACCAGAATTGAGGAAGATGGAGAGGGGGGAAAGGACAAGTGCTGAGGTAGAAGAATTTGTTGAACATGTCAAGAATCTACATGAGGAGGTACATACACATATTACCAAGATGAACCAATAGTATAAGGCTAGGGTTGATCAAAAGAGGAGACATCAGGAGTTCCAAGTAGAGGATCTAGTTATGGTATACTTAAGGAAGGAACAATTTTCAATGAGTACCTACAACAAGCTGAAGGTGAAGAAATTTGGCCCCTGCAAAATTTTGAAGGAAATGCATATGAAGTGAAGTTGCTAGATGGGATTTAGATTTCTCCTATCTTCAATATTGTAGACTTAACAAAATATTATGAAGATGGTGTAGATGAGGGGTTGATATTGGAGCCATGTCCATTTCCTACTTCAATAAATGAAGAGATTGAAGAAATTTTGGATAGTTGTGTTGGACTGAGTACTAGAAATAGGCAGTATAAAGAAAACTTGGTGAAGTGGAAAGAATGACTAATAGAAGGCTCAACTTGGATATCTGCAATGGAGGTTGCCCATTTGGGTTTCGCTCTATTAGCTATAAAGTGATAGGGTCACCTTTTCAATCTGCCCTAGGTGTCTAATATAGGACCATTTAGTGGTGTAAGGGAAATCCTGTATCACCCAAAGATATGCTTAGTATTAGTTTTTGTTTAAATGTATTCATTTATGGATACCCATTTGGGTCAAATAAAGAGTCAAACTCTGATAGTTCCACTATTGGTTTTTTGGGTTAGAGTTTTCAAGGACCTTAGGATATGTGCCAATGTAGAAAATGGGTTATTTTATAATTGAGTCATAATTATGATGATTTAGAGTGTATAAGTTGGAGGGATGATTATATTTAAAGCACTCCAGAAAAAGAATCAGGTCAAAAGGCTTTAGAGTTTGAAAGTTATTGTAGTTTTAAATTGCATGAAAGCCTCCTAAGAGTGCTTCAAAGTCTAATTTGAGGCATTAAATGGATTCATACAAGCCCAAAAAATGGAAGAAAAGAAAATTTATTTTATTGGGCTATAGAGTTCTTTGAGAGCTTTCTGGAAATGTAAATGGTTTGTCAATCAGAGTCCCAGATCAAAAGTTATGCCTCGTGGAAGTTGGACTACCATTTCTGAATTCTTCTAATTTTACATCGACTTCTAACATAATTTCTAAAACTTTCTATTTTAAAAGTGGATGCCAAATGACATATTCTAGAATGTATTTCTAAGCCTAAACCTAATTGGGATTTATTTAACAACATCTCTAGCATTGTAAAGGTAGTTCTAGGTGGAGTTTGAGAGAGGGTACTATGAGGAGGACGTTTCTCTAAGATCAAACCATTGTAATCCCATAGGGAAAGTCTTAGAGTCTATTTTTAGTATATTAAATGTAATAGTAGATTATAACTGATAATAATATTTCCCTTTCCTATCGTATCCATTTTGGTCTATGGGTTGTGTCCTCCTCAAGATTGCTTACTTTGATCAATCTTCAAAGTTTCATAGCATCAAATACTTTTTGTCTATTAGCCTAACTCATCGAAAGAAAAAGATAATAGATTATCTCTAGAGTTCATATTTGAATGTACTAAACATATCGAGAAACTTTTTCCCTGAGATCAAGATACCCCATCTCAATGAGAAAAATTAAAAGCATTTTTTTTAATGTTTTTATTCCTTGATTTTATTGTTCTTGCAGGAAATATTTTTCTAGTTCAATTCCAATTCTAATTTTGTAGAACTAAATAGAGAGAACAATTTGTTTTCTAGAATAGAAATTCCAAATTCTCAATTCCTATTCCTGCAGCCAAACAGATCCTCAAAGTCAAGGAGAAGGAGACTACGAATCAAGGAGTAGGGGTATTCATTCTATCAAAATTTGTCAAAATCCTCATTCCTTAGGGTCCATTTGGTAGTTTGAATTTTCTCTATTACATTTGTTATTCTTAATTTGGTATTCCAAATTTTGATAGATTTTGGATTTGATAATCTAGATTTATTATTTTACACCCTTTTGGGTCACCTAGATATGCCAATTACAACTAGGTAGATTAAATGTCATCATGGATGAAAAATAGAGGAAGTCCATAAGATGAAAATTGTGATGCACTTATCTCAAAAATTGTAAATGATATAACAACAATATGTCAATAATGTCATCATGGAGGGAGAAATAGAAGAAGATTGACATTAAAATGACATGGTAAAAAATGTCTAAAATAAAGATGATAAAAATGGAACAGAAAAAATGTGCAGTTAGAAGGAAATGAAAATGAAAGATAAGAATTTGCATGCAAAGAAGACATTGGAAACAACATAGATGAAAATGTGCATATTGATTAAAATTGAATTTCTAGTACCAAAGGCACTACATTGCAATTGAACATGTTACATGATTATTTATTTTTATTTACTCACAATGTGAAGAGAAGTCTAGGGTCAAGGGCATAGTTGGGCTTTCATAATTGAGGACCTTGGAGTATGGTCTCCATTGTATGTCATTTGTATTCATATTCTACTTTGGGGGTGATAAGGGAAAAATGGTGAAGAAAGGAAGTAAATGAAATATGGGTTTCAAGAAAGTTAAAGTTGTGGTAGAGTTTTGTGGAAGAAAAAGGGCATGATATTTTGTTGATTTGTTAAGCCCCGAAAGGGCATGAAAGTTCTTTATTGAAGATATGATATAATATGGCACATCTCCTTTGGAAAAGCACACCTTCCCTATGTTCAAGGTTCCATTGGTGAACCTTTGTGAAATACCTTGGGATGGGATTGTTAAGTGTTGTATTGTGATGATCATGCATTGTAAGATTGGAATGATACCTGGTTCGGTTCTTGTTTGCCCTGCTCGGTGCGTGGCTTCGTAGAAGCCTAGGTTGGGAGGTGAGCCTCCATGGTTCCTATTTTGTTTGTTATGTGCAGGTTTTGTGAACATCCATGCCATGAAGTATTAGGATTTCACCCTTGTTTAAGTGGAGAAGATCCAAGTGTGCAACGGAAGCTCAATGTTCATATTTTCTTAAGTGGATGTGATCTTTTTTGAAAGTCTCTTGTGTTGTCTCAGTGTGATGTGAAGAGCTTGTGTCATTGTTACCATTTGAATATGTAGGGGGAAGGATTTGAGAAGTTGTTCATATATTCTACTTGTAACAAAATGATCATTTGAAGTTTTGAGTTATGAAAGAGTTAGTATGAGTTGTAAACTATATTGGTATCATTGTTACCATTTGAAATTATGGAAGGAAGGCTAAAAGGTTGTATGCTTGTATTGTTACTTGTAATAAAATCTTCTATTTTAAATTTCATGTATTATGAAGTAAGATTTTATGTAATTCCTTTCCTTTGATGTATTTGTAAATATGTATTTGATAATTGACATGTAGAGGAATGTTCTGAATAGAGTTGACAAATTCAAAATATATCAGTTGTATTAAATAGATATATGTTATGCATTTTATAACTTGGAATAAAATTATGAAGTTGATAATTCATTTTATATGTATAAACATTTAAGAATTTGGCTCTTAAGTTCTATTTGTTTTCTAAGAAGGCAAAATCATCTTACCCATGAATATATTCACTCAAAAGAAATTATGGTGGAATTAAATTTTGCATGAGTAGACAGAATACATAGTTCAAACTTGCTGAAGGTTCACATTTTCCTCTCTAGAAAATGTACGGGAAAGAATATTATTTTCTCCCATAATATAAAGTAATATAATAATAATCAAAATATTCCATAGGATCTAGTACACCCAATAAAACAAATAATATATACACATATAGTAGATAGGCATTGCCATAACAAACACCTACCTTAAGTTGCAAAATGGTATTCATGAGAACCATGTGACTTTCATGTCACCACTACACCATTTTCAAAATTAAAAAAAATCAGAATAATGTTAGAATCATGGCCAATAAAATAATTCTTTTAAATAGTCCTAGCGTACACACTATTAGCTCTTGGAGAGGGTTCAAAAAAAGAAAATTAATCTATTCCTAGTTTTAACCTTTTCTACTACCTAGGCGATCTCAAAGAAAAACAAAAAAGTAAACAAATATAAAACAAATACTAATGGTTGGGTTGGGAATAGGTGGTTCCCACCCATCCTTGGCATTAGCCTCCCTTGGGAAGCACTTGCGAGCTTGTAGCCCCCTCTCACATGTGTCAACATCAGTATTAAAGGAAATCCCATCTTGAAAAAAGACTACACCAACATATACATCTGATTTCCCATGTGATTAGATGCCTAAAAAGGAGTGTAGATGTAGTCAAATCACATGGAAGTTGGGATTGAATGATCATGTGATCCGTTGTTTGGGAATTTGTAGGACAAAAGGGAGTAGAAAAGGGTAGAATAATTTAATGGTAGAGTAATATTGTAGTAGGACTAGAGGAGGATGATTTAGCTTATTTTTAATAAAGGAACCCCTCCTCATGACCCACATGTGCTAAAGTGGGGACCATGTGTGGAGGGAAATAATTTAGAGGATTAGATTGCATGCTAGGCCATGTTCAGTAAGAGGATTAAGGGAGATTAGGTAGTTAGGGTAGTAAATTTTTTGTTAGTGGTGGATAACTTTACACTTTAGTTAAATAAAGTTTTAAAATTAGTTAGTTTTTGTTTTAAATAATTTTATTAAAATTTGAATTTATTTTAAGTGTTATGTTAATTATATCTAGTGTTTGTTAAAATAGGATGTTAGTTATTAGGTTAGTGTGTTTAATTTAATAAAGTTTAACTTAATTACTTTTATTAACTTAGAATTAGTATTAATAAAGTGTCAGTTAAAGTTATTTGTTATAATTTAGTTTTATGATATTAATTAGTTTCAATTTAAAAGTTTATATTTGAATTTACTATAAGTTAGATGGTGTTAAAATACTAGTTTGACATACCATATATAATAATTATTTTTTCTTAGTTAGAATTCAAGGATGTTTTATTATGATGGATGTGATGTTATATTAATTAGTGAGTTCCTTTTATTTCAAACAATTCGAATAATCAAAGTTAGCTCTATGATTTTAATATGTTAAAATAATTATATTTGTATTTGTTTATATTGCTAACCAAATTAATTAAATTTATTATCATTAATTTTTAAAGGTAAATAAAAGTGACAATGTGTTAAATCTTTTAATAAATTTGAAATTGGATTGTTTAAATTAATTATTCAATTTAATGATGAGTTTAATTAAATGATCTATTGTTCCATGTTGTGTTTAAAAATAAGATGTAGCCTTGGGTTTTGATAAGGGAACAATTACCTAGTTTGCAAAATCCCCATGGTTTAACTTGTAAATCAAACATGGTAAACTTTATCAAAACTGCTCATCAAAATTACTAGTGTTATTGATTTTTGTGAAATAATAATAATAATAAATAAATAAATAAAATTTGGTTGTGTTTTTACCTCTTAAAGTTGGGCATGACACATGGATCACATCCATAGCATAATGAAAATCAAGACATAACACAAAAGATTTTAGTTATCAAAAAACCCTCCAAGGAGAAGCTAAAACTGGGGTGGGGATGAAACCCACAAATCTTCACTATTGTACAAAAGAAGTTTTGTGATAAGAATTTTTGGAAATGTGTTCCTCTTAGATGGGTTACTTAAGGCCATTCATGTACCTCACAAGTTTTTCTTCCTTATCCTCTACTGTGTTGGTTCTCTAAACAACTTTAGGAACTCCTTTGTAAAGGAACTAACATCTAGATCCTTTTGTTTCAAATTTTTGTTTCTCCTATGGAGTTGTACCCCATAGTCTTCAAGGACATATTTTTCTTTGACTAGTACCACCATTCTATCCCAAGAAGAAATCATGCTTTTTCCTCTCTTCACCCTCTCAGTTTGGATGGAGTTCCACCAAGTTAGGGCTTTTGCCTTTAACTTGGACTTTTCCATCTTTACCCTCTGCTTCCCTAGAATGTCTTCATAGTCAAAGAAAATAGTTACAACCTCAATACAATCCAATGCCACATTGACATTCATCCTACAATTGAAATTTGGCAACTCCAACTTCCCTTCCATGGTTCTCTTCTCCATAGATTTGAAAGCATTCAAAAGAGATCTTTTTTCTATAGACACTTCACCATCTTCCTCAAGGTCTTCAACCTCATTATTCTAGTCTTCTTTATATTTTTCCCCTTTATCCTTGTACAACTTGCTTTCAAGTTCCTTCAACCTCTTTGCTAGAGCAATATTAGTTACCCTTTGTTCTCTCATTATCTTTTCCATTTCAACATTGGTTACCATTGTAGCTATTTCTTCTTCTTCTTCTTCAAAAAGATTTGTGGCTTTGATACCACTTGATGTAATGGAGCCTACTGGGTTAGATCAAATGATGATCAATTAGCCCTAAGACCCTCTTCACTAAAGTTCTTTTAACCAAATAGTTTGTATAATCATCAAAAGTGCAAACATAAATCACAAGTGCATTATGGATGATGCTAGGTTATCACAACCACTCACCCAAATAGGGAAAATCCCAATCACAAGTGAACCCTAAGAACAATGCACTATTTGACCAATTTTGGTAAGACACCTCTAAACTTCATGAAATTAGTAGGGGAGATTCATACTTAAGGGAGTGTTCTATTTAGGTCATAAATGGAATGGTTCAATGGCTAAAATCAAACTATGCAAGTTTTAACAAAAAGTTTCTTCACAAAACCACTCAAAAGGCTAGTAGCACTTTTCAATGAAAATTTGACTTAAATGCAATTAACTCCACACAAACCAAGGAAAAAATCACAAAATGGGATACCCTTTTGGGACTTACCAAACATACTAAAGCATCAAGGTTGGGTGTGATAAAAAAATAGGGTTATGCTTAGTATCTCACTTAGGCAATTAGGCTTATGAGGTCTCAATTAACAAAGGAACTATGAATTTTAGAGATCCACCATGAAAATAAATTGATAGAACATGAGAGGGAAGATATAAAGAATTCACAAATGAAAATTCAAGCCTTGATGCCATCTTTGGAGCAAGTTGTTGGAGTTGCAACATTCATTTCCTAACATGCACATGAGTCTTGATTGCCTAAGGCATCAACTATCTAATGGTTCCCTATAAACATAAGTCTAAAAGCAAATTAATCTTATCATACATGAAAAATAGTAGGATTTCACAAAATTTTGTTAGATTCCCATGGGGAAATCCCAGGTTATGCCTAAAAATGCTTGAAACCATAGGTTAGCAACTTTTCCAAACCATCTTGTGCAAAATGTTGATATTTTTAGTTTGGAAAAAGGTAGAAACTTAAAACTAGATGAATTGAAAATATAATATACACACCCATCAAAATATGTTGGTACAACCACTAGAATGTATGTACAATTTGGTACAACATGTGAGAGTAGGCAGATTGTAGGAAAATAGTGTAATTTTATTGATTTGAAAAGTGAATATACATCTTATTTCCTATCACCCACATAAAGGGGCTTATTATATGAATTCCAAATGTCATAAAAATATTTTGAACCTCTTGTGATAGTTGGGATTAGTTTTACATTAGTTTTCAAAAATTTGCTTGACAAATTTTGGGCAAGTTTTGCTTCTTTTTTTTTGCATTTTTGCAAACTAAAAGTAAAATGTAATGAAAACTAATATAAAAGACCCAAATATGATCAAAACATGAAAAAAAATGAAAAATTGAAAAATATTAAGTTTTTAGGCCCTTTGACCATCTTCTACCATAGTTGACCAAGGGCTTATGGTTTTGCCAATCTTGGAACTAGGTCTTGCAATTTGGTCTAGATGCCTAAATGATAGTTGTAACCTACTCTAGAGGTTATTTGGACTTTTATGAGTCTTGATTTATTGTGGGTACTCCTACACCAATCTTGTTGTTGTTCCTTAGTGGATGGAATCTCATCCTTTTGAAATTCATCAATCCTCACCTATATAGTATTTGTTCATGGGATATCTCTATTATTGAATTTTTATTGTAATTTCTTGATATATTCATCACTTAGTGGGTTTACATTATATGTAGTATTATATAGTATTTCCTCAATAGTCACAAAGTTCCATTGACTTTCTTTCTCTTCATGTGGAGGACTGGTGCTCAATATGTTAACATCTTCTGCACCTTGTGTTTCTTCATCAACTTTGTCATCATTTTCTTCTATTGTATCTTCCTTTTCTATTTGATTCTTCTATATTTCTTCCTTTCCACATTCTCCCTTCTCTTATACAGTTGTTTTGGTCAACCCATAGATATATTTCCTATTGGAAATCTGATTGAAAATATCACTATTTAAGAAGGAAGATTGTTTGCAATGAGGAGATTGTTGATAAAGAATGTTTTTAATCATTGTTTTGTCATTGATGTCAAACTTTCTATTTGTTGGAATGAAAATTTCTTATAAGATCAAAGTACTATCACTTAGTTGATTGATGAAAAGAATTTAATCAACAAGATGTAACGAAAGCACCTAAGGGAAAGGTTGAGTTATGGTATTGTAATGAGGTACATGCATTAGTTAAGACAATGGTAAAGTGATGTATTAATAGTATACTTGAAGATACAGAGGTTGACCACACTTAGAAACTATAGAAGGATAAGTTGTAACAAGGTTTTCTACAAAGTTTGACTAAGTTCATTAGTGGATGCCAAGCATGCTCATTCATGTTGATCAAATTTTTATTTAGTGCCAAGAAATTAAAAAATATAGTTTGTGCCGAGTTATACAAAAGGAGCCAAGCAAGTTTAGTTGCCAAGAAAAGTAATAGGTGCCGAGCATCAAAAAATTTAGTTGATGTCAAGTGAATCCATAGTAGGTGCTAAGCATCAGTAAAATGTAGTTTGTGTCAAGTAACATAGTATGTGCTGAGAACCAAACTTTTAATAGCTTTGAGCTGCTACATTATTTGAAAAGTCAAAGATTCACTAGATTTGAGCCAACAAGTTTGTTACCTTAAATTTTGTGAACCGGATGGAGGATAAGGATGATGAGCTAGAGGCACAAAGTTTTAGGTAAATAGTTTTTGGGAGAATTCTTCATGATGTTTCTAGAAGGAACAAGATATGGGTTAGATTCATTGAATCCTACCTAATCCATTCAAACTATAATTAAAGGAGGGAAGAGTTGAGTGGGAAAAGCATTCTCTAGACTTCTATTTAAGGAGTCATAGGCCAAGAAGAAAGTGTTGTTGGGTTGAAGTGGTTGAAGGGTGTCAAGGAGAAGATATTGAGAGAAGGGAGAACAGAGCACAAAGACTCTACTTTAATAAGTGGCCATATAGGATATTGCACTGGTACATCGAGCATGGAGTCTCAAGGAGAAAAGGCTTGAAAGGAGGAAAAGCTATTAAAGCCATAGAGACTACAAGCTAGGAAAGTTGTGAGAGCTAAACTAAGATCTAAAATTTGCAAGTTAAGTTGTGAGTTGTATCAAGTCAAAAGCCCTTGTTTCTACTCTTAACAAACATTTGTAAATCCTTTAACATGGCGACATTCCAAGTGAATGTTCTAAAGTCCTCTAACCAACCCCACTTCTAATAGGGTGGTTAAATCCTTTAACCAAGTCACATTTAATAGTGTGTTGAAGCCTTTAATAGGGAAGGCCTTTCAGAGGGCATCACTTTAGAAGAATGAGAATTGAGTAGCATGTTACTAGTGGTTTTTCCAAAATTGGGTTTCCACATAAATCACTGTGGCATGGGTTGATTCTTTATGTGTTATTCTTGAATGTTGACTTTCAATAACTTGCTAATTAGGAAAGTTTAAGCTTGGATGAATGAATAAGTTTAATGGGCTTAGTTTACTTGATGAAAAAGTTTTATTGGGACACAAAGACTTTGAATAATTAATTCACCCCCCCACCTCTCAATTATTCTAAAGGATTTCTAACATTTCCAAAGTAATGTACTCTAGTTTACTGTTGAGAAAAGATGATTGTTGCAAGTCTGAGAATGTGAAACAATCATTATTTTGTGGCTGATGTCAAACTTGATATTTTTTGATGAGACAATTGAGTTTTTGTTTGAATGCTATCATTTGATTGATGAAGAAGATTTTAAGAAGATAGAATAACAAGAGTACCTAGAGAAAGGTTAATTTATATGGTGTATAAAAGGAGCACTAAGACCACATATGACATTGATAATATAGTGTATTGTTTAGCTATGTAAGGTTACAAAGGATGGATACACTAGCTATATCATGAAGAAGTAAACCAAAATGTTTCTACTAAGCTTGACTAAGTTATTAGTTGAAGCCAAACATAATTAGTTATTGTTCAGAAAAGTGGAGAATTGGTGTATACCGAGTAAATTTGGTATGTGTCAACTGTGTGTGAAAAATGTGGACAAATATGGAAACACACTTCTATGAATCCTTATACTTGAAATCCTTCAAAATAACACCATGAAAGCACAAGATCTCAAGAATCGACTAATATCTTCCTATCATCAATCTGCAAAAGACCTTCAAAGGTTTGAAATAGTGGCTCTCATATGAACATTAGCCTTGGTGTTCACAAGTACATCTAATTAATGGAAGATTCAAATGATGATGAATATGCAAGAAATCTCCAAGTCTCTAAGAAAGCTTCAAAAAATGTCTATCATAATGGTAGCATAGCAAGTCATGATCTTCTCATAAGAATGCTCCAACTCCTCAAGGGAATCACATGAAAGTTCCAAATAATGGTGATAATAAAATTGCCTCCTCCAAAATAAGGAAGGAGGTCTTCTTATATACCAAAACCATGACATATTCCCAAATTGGAAGGAAAATGAAAATTAAATGAAAAGGTGTGAAACACATAAGACAATGTGCAATTAGCAATTAATTAATAGATTTGGAGTGTAAAACTCCATAAAAATTATAAGATGAGGGGTGTTTTTATTTAATTTAAATGTAAAACAATCCCTTTTCTTATAAAATAAAGTGTGTGACTTTTATTTAATCATTTCCTTTAAAATAATAATTGTTGCACATAATTTCAAGTGAGGAGAGATTTTATTTAATTAAAAGGGATCAAACTCCTTTAATTAAATAATACAAAAATCAAGATGATCGAACCATTTATTTAAAATTAATTAAATAAATTAACTCCAATTTAATCAAGCAAATTGATGTAAAATAATAATGACTAATTAAATAATTCAAATAATTTAATTTGATCAAAGGAAATGGTGATGCAAATATCAATTAAAGCTTGAGATAAATTATGAAACCAAGGCACATAGTCAAGGTGACCATTTTGGGGTGCATACATTTGCCCCTCTTTGACTAATGTGTGTCCACATACACAAAAACCATATTAAGTCAAAGAACTATAAAATATAGTGTGTATAAAGATTGATTTATGTCAAAAATATATAAAGATTAAGCATCAAACTCTTGTTCCCTCAACATGCCATCTGGGGTCTTACAGTGCCTAGAACACAATATGTCACTATGAGTCTTATAATTATAGGTATGCCCAAAGAGTTTTTAGCAATTGCAAGATTCATGAGATATATATAAAGGAAAAACAAAAATATCAACACCCAAAAAATAAAAAATCACGCATTCACTTGCCCCAAGTACAATAATCATCTGCGCCAAGCTAGGAAAAAAAGATGAGTAGATTTTGAATCAACTTTGTAAAAAATGAAGATCAATAGAGTGATCTTACCCCCTCAAGATCAAAATCAAAAGGAATGAAAGGTTGAGCAAGAACAAGATAGATATGATAAAATTAGAAACAATATAACTGAAAGGGGTGGGGGGGGGAGGGTGAATCATTTATATACCAATCTTAAACAATTCTTACTTTATCAACCAAAGTAAAAAACAATCATAAAAACATTCACATGCACAAATACACCAGATATGTTGACTAGGGAAACCCTTGATTAGAAGGAAAGCCCTAGTGGGAATGATGCCCTTAGAATATTATAGTAATCTAAATATTCCTTGTTAGAGGATAGACCCTATTAGGAGCCTTATACAATACTTAGTACAAAGAGTCCCTATCAGGGGACTTTGAATCCCTATTAGGAGATTCCAACCCTATTAGGAGTTGTAGAAGGTAGTTGAACCCACTTTCCAAATAGCTTCAGGATCAAATCAAGAAACCCACTATCCAATTGATCTCGTTACTATTCCTTTCAGAATAATAGATGTGGAATAATCTCTTTTCTTCTTCTATATCTAGTACATTGGACTTCTTTACCTTCATATCATGCAAATAGATCTAGAACTCATTAATAACTCTTAAGGTCACTTGCATCAGCAGATTACACTGCTCTTCTATTTCACAATTTGCAAGTCTTCTCTGCTTCTTGCTCACAATGATCATCTTTAGAACTTGAAAAACACCTTTCCTTTATACCATACTCAATTATTAATCTTTTAAGTCAGCTCCATAGACTTATAATTAATTTTAGTCAGCTCCATATTTAATTAAATAAAATACACATTTAATTAATGTTGTTAGATAATAGTTTTTCTCAAACTTCCACACATGCAACTTTTGTACCTGTGCACTTGCTGACATCATCAATTATTAGTGTACTTCCTCTAGTCAACTTTGCAGCTATTCATTCCAAACACAATGTGTTATTTTGATCATACAATAGAGACTATTTTCCCTGTGCTCTCTTTCCCTGTAGTTCTTTTTAAATCATTAATATCTTTCATACATTATCAATTTAGGTTTTGCGCACTTCTCCACATGTCAAATACATGCTATAGTATATGTTGTTAACTGTGCATGGGTAGATACATAATGTGATGTCCTCAATACATAAATCTCATTCTACTACTCTATGGATCTTACTATATTGTCATCAATGATAAACAAATTCATAAATATATTCTATGATTTTCTCTCATAGCATCAACATTCATGCTAACAATCTCCCTCTTTGGCATTGATGGAAACATGGATGCAAAACATCTAATTTCAAGAATACCAACAAATTTTCTTCATCAATAAAATGTTGCTTCATGCAACACTTCTTCAACACTTCTCTCCCCATAGTATAAATTCTCTCCAATGTTTTTCATGTCATTCTCTCCCCCATTGACATCAATTTCAATGATAGTAAAAGAATTGAACATATAACAATCTATTAGCATGACCACAAGTCGGTCTATTACTTTACAACTTCTACATATATTTCTTATAAACAATACAATTGTTAGAAGACATTTTTGCATACCAATTACCTATTGTGAAGATTCCTTGACTAACTTTGTTCATTGTAGATACTCCCCCATAGAGGAAGCATCAACATTCAGTCCAGTCGAACAATGGTGCTATGTACCTTGGACTGATGCACTTCTACATCTTCTACTTTGAGCTAGGTATTGGCATAACCCCAAGTATACCTCTTAGGTAATCAAAGGTATCCTTTGGTAAAGCCTTTGTGAAAATGTCTGCAATTTGTTCTTTAGTGCTGATGTAGTCCAATCTAATTTTTTTTTCTGCAACTTTTTCTTTTAGCACATGATATTTTATAGCAATGTTCTTAGTCTTAGAATGCAAAATAGGATTCTTAGACATGTTGACCATACTTGTGTTATCACAGTAAATGATAATAGGTTCTATAAATGTTATTCCAATATCCTTCATCATTTGCTTCATTGATATGACTTGATTGCAGTTGTTTCCTACTATAACATATTTTTCTTTTGTAGTACTCTGTGATGTACAATCTTTCTTCTCACTAAGCCAAGAAACTAGTTTTCCTCCAAGGAAAAATGCTTCTCGACTAGTGCTTTATCTATCATCTCTAGCTCTAGGCCAATCAACATCTGTATAAGTATAGAGAGTAAATTCATTGCTTCTATCGTACAAAATTCCCTAATCTGATCTTCCTTTCAAAAAAATGAATATCGTCTTTACTACTACATAGTGATATTCTTTAGGATAAACTTGAAATCTTTCTACCATTCCAATTTCCTTAGCTATATCTAGTCTATTATGAGTCAGATACTACAATCCTCTAATCATAGATCTATAATTCTTCTATTCAATAGTAGGAATATCATCCTTTCTTGATAACTTATGAATAGTTACCATAGGAGTTCCAATAGGTTTACAATCTTCTAGGTAGAATCTTTTTATAAAATTTTTCAAATACTTGGTCTAAGAAATAAAGATACCTTCTTTGTTCTAAACAATTTGCAATCCTAACAAGAATTTCATTTCTTCTATCATGCTCATCTCAAAATCATTCTTCAAATCTTTTAAGAATTTGTTACTACCTTCATCATTTAAATTAAAGATGATTTCATCAACAAATTCAATGATTATTAGCAAACCATCTTCTATTTTATTCAAGTACAAGTTTCTATTTGTTGTATCTTTTGCAAATCTAGGCTTTGCTAAGTACATGTCCAATCTTGCGTACTAGGTTCTAGCTCCTTTCTTTAATCCATACAATGCTTTCTTTAATTTTCAAACCATCTCCTTCTATTCTGTTAAAGGAAAACCCTCTAGTTTTTCAATGTAAACTTCTTCTTCAAGTTCTCCGTTTAAGAATGCTGACTTAGCATCCATCTGATATACCTTAAAGTTCTTGTTTGCTACATATGCTAGGAACATTTTGACTACTTCCATTCTTGCTATAGGTGCATATGTCTCTTCATAATCAATTCCTACTTGCTAAGAGTAGCCTTTGCATATAGATCTTTCTTTGTTTATTATTACTTTTTCTTTTTCCTTTATTTTATTTTTGAATACCCATTTTGTGCCAATCATGATTTTGTCCTTTGGTCTAGGAACAAATTCCCATGTGTCATTCTCGATTATCTATTGGAGTTCTTCCTTCATTGCTTTTATCCAATGATCATCTTTGATTGCTTCATTTATGCTTCTTGGTTCTACATGAGATATTAGACATACTTCTTCATTTATTTTATTTCTTGTCATCACTCATTTTTCATTACTTCCTATTATTTTATTAGCAGGATGATTTCTTATCATGTTTCTATTTGGGGTAGAAGTTGCTACTTCAATTCTTGTTTTAGGTATTGCACTCTATTCTTCTCTCACATATTCAATTTGCACATTATTTTGCAAGTCATTGTTAGTCTTGAAAAGTAATTCATTACTTCTATTAGTCATTCTAGAGTAGTCATCTCCATTAGAGTTATAATCCATTATCTTTTCTTTGGTACAAAACTTTTCATCAATTTTAACATTTGTGCACTCTACTATAGCTTTTGTTCTATAGTTGAAACCTCTGAAGGCTTTATTTTTTAATGAATAGCCAAGAAACATACCTTCATTGCTTCTTGGATCAAACTTACCAATATCATCATCTCTTTCGATGTAACATTTTCTTCCAAATATCCTAAAGTAATTGACTGATGGTGAGTGACTGAACCATAATTCATAGGGAGTTTTTTCCATGCCTTTTCTAATCTGCACTTTGTTCAATGTGTATACTATTGTATTGATTGCTTCTTTCCAAAAGGTCTTTGGTAAATCATTCTTAAATAACATAGCTCTTGCTACTTTGGTAATTAATTTTTTTCTTCTTTTAGCAATCTTATTCTACTTAGGTGTATGGGGTGCGAATAGTCATTTGTAAATCCTTTAACTAGGTGACATTCTAATTGAATGTTCTAAAGTCCTTTGACAAGGATCACTCCTAATATAGTGATTGAAATCCTCTAACTAGGTCACATTTAATAATGTGCATTATAGGCTTTAATAAGGGAATTTGTGCTTGTGAGGAGGTAGTTTCAAGGTAATAAAAGCTAAAAGATCAAGATGTCCAAAAGAGAGGTACCCAAGCTTAACAAGGAAAACTTTTCGACATGGAATGTTTTGATGAAGTTGAATCTAGGAGGACTTGGAGACTATGAAAAAACCACCACTATTAATGATCATGTCGATACTGCTGGAAACCCTACTACTGATGATCTAAAAAGGAAGAGAGAACACAACTAGGAAATGTTGGAACTTGCATCTACCCTAAGCTACTCAGAGTTTGATGATATAAAAGAATGTGATAATGCTAAGAAGATGTGGGATGGTATATAAAATATCTATGGTGGAGATAAGAATGTGTTGAGGGCTGAATCTAAAAGTCTCAAAGGTAAGTTTGATGAAATCAAAATACAAGAAGGTGAAAATATAGCTCAGTATTATGCAAGAGTCAAAGAAGTTGTTAATACTATCAGAGGAGAAAATGATATTATTGAAGATGAGACTATGATTAGAAAAGTATTGAGAACCCTACTACCTATCTATGCTATTAGAATCTCTTCCATACAAGAACTAAGGTGTGTTCCTAGTAGTAATCTAACCCTTAAAGGATTGATGGGTACACTCACTACTTTTGAGGTTTTAAATTTTCATAATTTCAAAACTGAAAATGTTGAACCTTCTTTCAAAGTTAAGTTGTCACTGAAAGAACATAAAGAGAACAAAAATAAAATGGTTCAATATGTTTCTAGTGATAGTGATACAAATGAAGGTGATGTACAAGAGCTTAAAGCATTGTTTGCCAGTAGGTTTTAGAGAGAAAAAGGAAAATACAAAGGTAAGTTACATATCATATGTTTCAATTGTAATGAGGTTGGTCATATTGCTACAAGGTGTCTAGAGAAGAAGAACAATAGAAGTGGAGACAAATATAGAGGTAAAAGATAAGAGAAAAACAAATATTATAAAGACAAAGCAAAGAAGCATTTTTATATTGTTGAAGAAGAATCCAATGAAGGATTAGACGACCATGATGATGAAGTTGTCTATGTTGCAATGAAGGATGATTCAAATGAAATTGAGGCAACTACATTACTATGCTATGTGAAAAGGAGTGAAAGATGGATAATTGATAGTGGTTGTTCAAATCACATTACTAGAGATAAAATTAAGTTCAAATCTCTTATATCTTATGATGGAAAAACTATTAGATTTTGTAATGATGCACCATTTATGATAAAATGAAAAGGATCAATAAAATTAATAGGCTATATCATGTGTGGCAATGCTTACTATATAGTAGGACTTCACTGCAATCATTTGAGTGTGTCAAAATTGAATAGTTCAAGATATAAGGTTGAGTTGGAAATACAAAAGATACAATTTATGATTTTGATGGTGAACTCATTAGAATTGATGATTAGACTAGAGATAATCTATTTTATCTTGACATGAATGATGCTACTTGTCCTATTATACACAATGATGATGTATGGTTATGGAAAAAAAGGTTATTTCATGTTAATCTTGATATAGAGAGTCAGAGGTTTGTCAAAATGGAAGGAAATTGATAATGTAATTTGCAAAAGATGACAAAGTCTAGTTCTAAGAGTAAGACTCAAACTTCTAAAGCAATTTTGGAGCTAGTTCATACTAATGTTTGTGAACCAATTACTGTGCAAAGCTACAAAGGTGACAATACTTTATATTATTTGTTCATGATTATTCTAGGATGATGACTATTATGTTTTTGAGAGACAAATCTAATACTTTTCAAATGTTTAAGTGCTACTTGGCTAGAGTTGAGAAGGAAATTGGTAAGAGTCTAAAGTTTTTAAGATCTAGAAAAGGTGGAGAGTTTACATCAAATGAATTTAAAATTTTCTGTAATGATAGAGAAATTAGGAGACAAACCTCTACACCTAGGACCCCTTCACAAAATAGAATTACTGAAAGGAGGAGTAAATTTGTGATAGACTATGCCAAAATACTAATGATGGAGAAGAATGTTGTTGTGAAATACTGGAGAGATTTTGTAAGTATAGTTGTATATACCTTGAACTGACAACAAGTGAAGAAAGGTACAAGCATTACACCTTTTGAATTATGGTATGGATACTCACCCAGTGTCAAATATTTTAAGGTATTTGGAAGCAAATGATACATTCTAAAGGACAACAGGAAAGATAAATTTGATGATAAAACTAAAGAAGGCATATTCCCTGGCTATTCTATAATAAGAAAAGTTTATAAGTGTTTATAAACTAATACTAAAAAAATGATAGAAAGTACAAAAGTAAAATTTGATGAGTATATAGATATTCACAATGATAAATCAAAGAAGGAACCTAAAGATTACAAGACATTTGTATACTTCAATGAATGCATGGCTATTGATTCTATAATTCAAATTGCTAATCAACCAAAATAACTAACTGTCGAATCACATCCAATGGATGTTGGGTTGCATTCAGAAGCCAAGCTGCAAACTGATGTTAAGAATAGTTTAGAAGAAATGAATGTAGAGTTACCTGGCAAAGATGTACATAGTGAACCTAAGATTAATTTTTTTGAAAGAACTATTGTTGAAGAAACAAGAATAGAACCAAGATTGTAAAAGTATGTAAAATGAAATCACCGTACTAACCAAATCATTAGTGGAAGAAAAGATGGACCAATGAAAAGAAATAGATTGAGGAATGATACAACTTGGCTGAGCATACATGAACCCAAACCTATGAAGGATGCATTCGAAAATGAAGACTAGATTAATGCTATTAATGAAGAAATTGATCATATTGTGAAGAATGAAACCTAGTCACTTGTTTCTAGAAGAGAGAATATGAAATTTATTGGAACCAAGTGAGTGTTTAGAAACAAATGGATGAGAATGGTGAAGTAACAAGAAACTAGGCAAGAATAGTTTGCAAAGGCTATAGTCAAGAAGAAGGAATTGACTATGGGGAAAATTTTTCCCTTTTTCCTTAATTGGAAGGAGTGAGAACTCTACTTGATTATTCTACTTACAAAGGTGTCAAATATTTTCAAATGGATTCCAAGTCAAAATTTCTCAATCATATACTAGAAGAGGAGGTTTACACTGAACATCTTGAAGGATTTGTTGACCCTAACAACTAGAACATGGTATGTAGACTACATAAAGCATTATATGGCTTAAAGAAAGATCCTTGAGCATGGTATGAAATATTTCATAACTATCTTGTGAAGATTGATTTTGAGAAGACTAATGACAACAACAATCTATATTTGAAGATTGAAGAAGGGAATGGAATTTTACTAGCTAAATTTTTTCTTGATGATATCATATTTGGAGAACCAAATTCATTGTGAAAAACATTTTCTAGTTAAATGATGAAAGAATTTGAGAAGTTTATGTTTGGAGAGATTAAATTATTTATTGGTTTTCAAGTGTATCAAATGAAATATGGTATTTACATTACTCAATTTATGTAAAGGAAATCTTGAAAACTTTTGGTATCGAAGATTCAAGACCAATCATTACATCTATGGTGATCTAAGATTGATGATTCTTTAGAGGTAAATTAAATATTACATAGGTCTATGATTGGTAAATTGCAATATGTAGTTCATAGTAGGCTTGATATTGCATTAGTTGGGATTATTGCAAGATTTTTGACTAATCCTAAAGGGAATCTCTTAATTGCTATCAAAAGGATAATAAGATACCTAAAAGGGATAGAAGGCTATGCTTTATACTACAAGAAGAATGCAAATTATGAATTGAGAGACTACACTGATGCTAATTGGTTTGGAAACTTTGATGATAGAAAAAGTGCAACGTTTCGACCATTTTTCTTGGGAGAAAGTCTAGTTAACTTGACAAGTAAGATTCATAATTGTATTTCACAATCTAATGCTAAAGATGAATATGTGGATGTTGTTGTGAATTGTACCAATGTTGTGTGGATTAAATAGTTAATCAAAGGAATGAAGGAGGAAATCACTAAACCTATTTTAATCTATTGTAACAATACAAGTGCTATAACATATTAGAGAACCTTGTGATGCATAGAAAGAAAAAACACATAGCTAACAAGTATCATTACTTTCAAGAGCTAGTTCAAGAAACAAAAGTGAGAATGGAATATGCAAATAAAAAAGAATAGATAGATGACATATTAAAAAAGGCTTTATCTAAGGATGCTCATGAGTATCTAAGAAGTAAACTAAGGGTGCTACCCCTATCCCAAGCTACTTAAATACAGAGAGTACTACCCTGTATCAAATGAGTTTCATGTCATATCTTATAATTTGATGTAGAAGATCTTACTGTAGGATCTGCGTAAAGTAATCATGGAGCTGAAATAGAAGTAATATAATCACATACAAGGTGATACAATGAGAACTTTAAATTACTAATATCTACATGATGAGATGATAAGTCTTTGGCATTATGGTCAAAGAGGGAGATATTGTAGGATAAAAGATAAATAATCCAAAGGAGTCATAAGAAAGGGAGTGATACTTTACAAAATTAAAAGGGAGATATAACTTGAGAAAATTTACTTAGAAAGAAGGAGAAATAGCCGTTGACCATATTAAGGGAGATTTAAAGATTGAGATTGTTGTCTAAGAGGGATTCATAAGAAGGCAAAGTAGAGAAAGAGAGATATACAAAGTTGATCATAACAAAGTTTTATTGTAGCCTATATAGAAGATGGAAAAGATACTATTAGAGGAAGAGATTGTATTATTTTCTTTTTCATATTTTTGCTAGTCTTGGTTTTCCATCAATGCGAAATAGGGAGATTGTCGAGAAAAGAAGATTGTTACTAGTATTAGAATCTGGAATAATCATTATTTATTCACTGATGTCAAATCTGCTAGTTGTTGGTAAGATAATAACTTTTTGGTTTGAATGCTATCATTTGATTAATGAAGAGGATAGAATATTTAGAGTACCTAGAGAAAGTTTGATTTATATGGTGTATAAAAGGATCACTAAGACAAAATATAGCATTGATAATCTAGTGTATTATTTATCTACTTAAGGCTGCAAATGATGGATACCATAGCTAATTCAAAAAGAAGAAGTAAAGAAAAATTTGTCTACTAAGCTTGACTGAGTGATTAGTAGAAGTCAAGCAATGTTAACATTCAAGTTGAGTAGAAAATCATTTAGTTCTGACAAAAGTAGAAAAATAGTGTATAAGAAGTAAATTTAGTATGTGTCAAGTGACAATAAAAGGATAGTATGTGTCAAGTGACAATAAAAGGATAGTATGTGAATATTCTCTAAATTTGAGCTGACAAAGTTCAATTTTTGGATTGTGTGAAGGATGTGGAAGATAAGCTTGATAAGCTTAAGTCACGGAATTCAAGATAAACTAGTTAAAGGAGAATTTGATAAGGTTTCAAGAGAAGTTTGTAGAGGAAGCAGAAAATAGAAAGATGGTTATATTCAATGAATCCTACCTAACCTAAGATGGTTGATTCTAATTAAGTAGAAAAAACATAATAATTTTCTTTTCAAGAGAATAAAAGGCCAAAAGAAAAGGTTGTTGAATCCTTTAGAAGTGTTAGAGCAATGATTTGTATTTTGTTATCAGATCAAGCCTCATTGTTACTCTCTAACAATTGTATCTAATAAGATAAATCCTTTTGATTAAGGTTGACCTAAAAGTCATTTGTAAATCCTTTAACCATCTAACATTCTAATGGACTATTCTAAAGTCTTCTAACAAGGCTCACTCCTAATAGGGTGATTGAAATCCTTTAAAAAGGTAACAGTTAACATTGTGCATGGTAACCTTTAATAAGGTTGGCCTTTAAGAGGGCATTAGTTCAGAAGAGTGAAATTAGTAGCATGTTACTAGTGGTTTTTCCCAAATAGAGATTTGACATAAAATCCTTTTGTCAAATGTGTAATTGATTCTATTATGTTTAATGTTTCTATTTTGATAAAGCTTTTTTGACGTAGGAAATTAACCTACAAAGTATAAGTATTGGATGATCTTATATAAAAATTTTAAGTGTTGAAAGGTTTGATTTGGACAATTGGACCTTGGGTAACCGATTCAACCCCCCCCCCCTCCCCAACTTATTCTAAATATTCCAATAATTACCACATTTTCAACTTATTTCTTGAGAATATGAAATGCTATGTATTTAGGAGAAAATATCCCTTTGTACTTCTCTACAACTTTTGCTATCATTTTCATATCCAAAGTAGGTATAAATTAGGCTAAAGTACCCTCTCTTATTTATTTCTTAGTTTTCAAATTGAATTTCCACTTCTACTCAACTTTCTCATATAAACTCTTAGGAATAGAGTTAATAATCTCCAATGGAGTGGTCTTAAAAGTAGCCATCATGTCATAAATAGATTCTTCAATATTATTCTTATCTCCACTTCCTAACTTATCAAAATCAATATGCTGAAAACCTAACAAATATGTATTATTCTTTACATTGTTACATAGGTTTTCAATATCAAATGAAGGATTATGGCTTACCACTTTAAATTGACTTAAGTCATTTGATTAAATCTTCTCATCATCTAATTCCTCTTGATATTTCTACTTTATTTTTAGTTTCTTAGCAAGATAACTTGGCTCTACTGGGTCACTCTCACTTTTGTCTTTAGTTGATTTTGCCTCTTTTTCTTGTGCAGTGGTAGCCCTTTTTCTTGACCTTGTCAAAGGTGAAAATAGTTTCTATTCTATCTTCTTTTGTGCTTTCCTGTACTTTCCAAATTCCTTAGGTGCTTCCTTAGCTTCCCCTTCATCAACATCTTGCTCCTCACCTTTATCGTGTGTAATCTATGGAGGTCCTTGATGTTCTTCTTCTTCTTCTTGTTTCCCTTCATCAAACATTTCTTTGAGTTTCTTGACAATTTTTTTATTCTTCATAATAAGTGTGGTAATTTGAAAATTTATGGGGATCCTTAATTTTTCTTCTTCATATGTTCCAAAATATGTAACATCCTTGTCTATTTATTCTTCCAACAATACTATAATGGGTGTTGATGCTTTATCAAGATTTATCTCATAAGGTAGAGGTCTTAACCATATTACCCTTGAAATAGCTACTAGGACATATGTGTAATTAGCATCTACTAGGAAAAAAACATCACTATAATGTTGTTCCACTAGATACACTGATATTGTGAACATTATTTTATTGTCTTCTCAAAATATTTAAAGTAGCTAATCATCACTAAATGAAAATACTCTCATAATTGTTCAATCAAAACTCTATTTTTTTGAGTAAAAAAACTATTTGTCTTCCATACTACCTTGCCAAATGTAGGAAATGTGGTTTGTACATAGAAGAATATGAAAATGATGAGTGAGTAAAACTTACATGGATAAATCTTTTCTTTTTTGATATCTATAAGGTTTTCTAATAATTGTTGAAGTTGTATCTCGACTAGGTCATATGTATGATTTTTCTTGACAATCTTGTAACCTAGGTCAATGACATTGTATGGAACACTATTAAGTTGGCTTGAATGGAATAATTAGTGTACAATCACATGCACTATAAACTCTATAATGGGGTATGTGATAGTATCAAGTGACATTCCTCATTTGTTCTATATTGTTCTAGTATTCTTCTAATTTGCTTCTTTTGAATCATTCATCATGCTCTTTGATTTATCTAGGGTAGGATACCCTTTTACCCTATGGATTATTCTCTTTTATATTCAAATATATCCATCCTTCAACTATAGCTAATTGTCATGAATTCTACTCAATACAATCTGTATGCATTCTATTTTTAATACTTGGGAGAAATCTAGGGCACACATTAACCCTTTTCACTCTATGATTTTATTTTCTTCCTTAGACTCTATTCTCACACAATTTATAATAAATTTCCCTTATCTCTATGTCTCCTAGTTCTCCTAACTAGTATATATAACAATATCTTACTAGGCATCAATAGCCTTTAATGCTCTTCATTCACTAGGATCTTTTTGTTGATACTTGGCTTCTAAATGACTCGACACTTACTCTTACTTGACACCTAAATCACTCATCACAAGCTATTTTATTGGAACCTAATTGATTTAGCACACACTAATTGCTCAAAATCTACTAGTTCTTGATACTAACTATCATATCACTCGGCATGTATTATCTAGACACTTATGCTTGTCATATACTATGCACTCATCTTCAATTGTTCTTTACTAGAAAAGAAATAAGTGTTTTGTCACTACCTTGTCAAAACCATAATGAGATCAACATATGCAATATTTACATTATTCAATAAAATATTTAAATTTATGGAGTATAAGTATAATTATATAATAATAATATAATCTATAGTTTTATATATACATTATGGGGAAAGTGATTTGTGATCAAACATACACAAAATAGTATGCACATTAGGAGCACATACAAAAATGGACCAGAAAAGGAAGATATTAAGGACAAGAAATGGAAGGTTGATTTAGATACCTAAATATATAAGCATCATACCTCACTAGAATTGAATACATCTTGTCCATTACATAAACTAATAATCCATGTAAAGTTATTTCACTAAAGTTCATTGATTGAATTGATTCAATGTCATGTAATAGAGTACAATATTTTTTTTATGCAAGGGATGTAGATGCAAGATCAAAATTGAAACATCGTTATTTTCAATGATGGGAGCAAGGTGTCAAAGTTAATCCCCAATGTAGATAAGAAGAAGTAAATTATTAGCTAAAAGAAGAATATAGAGAAATACAATATGTAAGAGTTGGAAACAAGAGTGATAGAAATTAGAACATGCTAAACAATGGTTGGAATGCGTTTCCTAGAACAAAAAATAAATGGGACATTAGAAATTGTTGAACATACAAAGGAATTTTGATGTTGTAGCATAAAAAATCTGGATAGTGAGGTTATAGAAAAAATATAATAAAAAAGAGGAGAAATACTAACCAAACAATGTACCAAAAATATCCTTAAAAGTTTCATAAAGGAAAGGAGATGATAGAGGAAGGATATATCATATGGTTCTTATAGATATTATGGTGGTTCACAAGAATATGGTTCTTATACAAATCATGATCATTCCCAACCATACATTTCTCATGAAACATGTTTTAAACTTGTTAAAAATGGATGAAACAATGACCACTACATCATTTTTTAATCTCCCAAACATTTAATATTTTTTCTTTAAAAAAAAAACTTTGATCTTTAGAAGGCTTAAAATTGCTCCAAAAATGAATCAAATAACAAAAAATATTCAAATTTGGTACAGAGTTATCTCATAGTGTCATCTATACCTTATATCAATGCCCTACTCACTATTGTTAGTGAATGGATATAGACACCACATAAGATGCACCAAACTAGATACCAAGGAAAGAATTGAGTCATTTCAATACTATACTACAATACTGAGAATTAAGTGTATGCTAAATTATTTTCTCTTTTTTATTGTAACTATTTAATAGGATAATAACCTTCCCATTTAATACATTCTTTGAAATCTTAAAAAAAAAATTAAAATAGTCCTTTAACTTGGTATCATCTCTATAATTCCATTCTATAGACATAGATCAATCAATATTTATTATATCATTTATTCACTTATCAATAGTCACTAATCAATATTTATTACATCAATCAATACTTACTTATCTATATAACATTGATTAATGGAATATCATAAATTGATCCATAAATGAGTTAGTCAATTGAAATATACCAACCATATCTTTGTTTGATACCCTTGTCACTTTAGTTAGTTAGCAGGTATAAATTGGTCCACAAATGGACAATTCATACTAAAAATATAAAAACAAATTTTTTTGTTGTAATACCAATAAATAGATATTTTTTGAATTATATTGGTAGATGAAAGTGATATTCAATTTATTAATTTTTTTAATCGGAAAATCATATATGTTTAATAAGCTGAATAAACTTTCCAATAAAGAGACACTTTGAAACCTTATCCAAGCATACAAATTCCCTAAGCTTCCCATCTCTAAATACCCAGATCTAAGAAACTAGTTATCATATTGATTATATCAATAATTTTCATAATGCTTTCAAACTATTATCGACATAATCCTAAGCTAGGTCTTCTTTGTGAAAATTCCTATTGCAGATAGTGATTATTAATCTCCTATCTTAAATGATTATTAAACTACCAAAAATTAATTCACAACTAATATCAAAAAATAACACAACTACAACTTCAACAATAAAATACAAAAAGAAATTAGCAACACAAAGAACACAATTTTTTCAAACAATTTGTCCTTGTAAAAACCCCTAAGGGAAAACTAGTTCTATAGATGAGGAATAAAATTAACTTCACAAAATCAAGAGATAAAAAATTCCTTGCCTCTCACTAGAACTCCAACAACCTCCTAATTTCTCCTATTGATATTCCTCCAATGATGTCCTCAATACTATCATTGTGCACTTGCTAACACAACAAGACTATTTTCTATCACTCCAAATTTATTTCCTAACATTGCAAATGCTTCTACAAACTTTTTCTCTTGAAATGCACCCCTAAACACCTTTTATACCACTTGTGTTGGGAAACCAATGCCTGCGATTGATTCTCAATCGACAGTAAAGATTAAAACAACTTAACAACCACAACCAAATTGGTTTTTAGTTTCTTCTTAAACTGTTAATTAAAAAATATTTTTCTTGTTTATGGTGACTAATCAAAGAAGTACTATACATAATAAATTCTTTAGGGTTTGAGGTGTTTGCGTGAATATTTTTTTTGGGCTACTATTCGTGAATGGTGGTCTACTATTCACCAATGACTAACATTTTCCAATTCATGGCTGACATTTTGTAACTAATTTGAACTCTAAAGTGGCAAATATACTTGTATAAAAGGGCTTAGAGTTAGGGATTCTTTCATAAGGTGTGATGCAAAAATTGGTTCTTGTGGCAGTATTAAGTTGTAAGGGATTACAGATTCTAATCACGCTATAATCACTGGATTCTAATAATATTGGACTTTTTGTTTGGTGGACATAGCCTAGAGATTGGGTGAACCACATTAAATCTTGGTACCTTGAGTTCTTTTCTCAGTGATCTATTGTTTTATGATATAGTTTATATTTGCATATAATTGTTATTTCTATTTGTGGTTAAATCCTAACAAGTGGTATCAGAGCATAGTTCTTTTTCAATTATTCTCTGCAAGAAAGTCTCATGGTTGAGTGGGAGTGATGGAAAATGAGGGTAAGCTTAGGGTTGACAAGTTTAATGGGTAGAACTTTTAGTTATTGATGATGCAAATGGAGGACTATCTTTATCAAAAGGGTTTATGGAAGCCATTGGGAGGAAAAACTAAGAACCAAGGGTCTATGACAAATGATGATTGGGATCTTTTAGATAGAAAGGTACTCATAAGCATTTGAATATGCCTGGAACCATCAATGGCATTCAATATTAAAAAAAGTGAAGATGAAGAAAGAGTTGATGGAAACCCTAGAAAAAATGTATAAAAAGTCCTCCACTTCAAATAAGGTAATTCTCATGAAGCTTTTATTTAATATGAAAATGGCAGAAGGTGGATCTATTGTGAATCATTTAAATGAGTTTAATATTATTATTAGTAAGTTATTTTCTATGGGTATTGATTTTGATGAAGAAATTAGGGCTCTCTTTATTTTGTGTTATTTTCCTAAAAGTTGGAATGACTTGGTAATAATTGTGACTAATTCTATTTCTATATCTAATACCCTAAAATGTGATGATGTGACCAATGTTATTTTGAGTGAGGAAACTCATAGGAAAACCTCAGGTAGATCTACATCTAGAAGTGTTTTGAATGCACAAAGTAGAGGTAGAATGATTGAAAGACAACATAATTTTGGAAATCATGAAAAATCAAGAGAAAAGTCAAAGTGGAAGAGGTTGCAATCCATAAGACTGAGAGATTGTTGGTATTGTGGTAAACTAGGTGTAAGAATTTGGTATAGCTTTAATACCATGTAAGAATTTACCTTGGGGAAAAATTCACCCAGGAACTAAGAACTCGAAAACAAGCACAATTGTAGACCACAAATGGATATGATCAATTAATCAGAGGATGTCCTAATACATTGATCTATTTAGTATATGATATCAAACACACTAGGAGTGCCTGTATATAAAGGCCTCTTAGGAAGCACCTAGAGTGTCTCTAGAAGGAACCATGAGATAAGATAAGCATCATGACAACTAAGCACATGCCTTATCCATCATTCTAGATGAATGGATAAGAATGAGAAGGTTGTAGACACCATGTGCATAAAAGAGGTGTGAACTCCTATGTTGTCAACATGACAACTCACAAAAGTAGACATACTCCTAGGTGGCTAATAAATAAATAATAAAAAATATGCATTAACCTAAGTAAACTTAAGTAAGTCTAGATAGTTAATAATTATTTACACCAACATCCCCCTTAAGCTTACAACTACTAGGATGAAATGCATAATGGGTCCTAGCTACTAGGCCATTTTAGTTATCCATGTAAAAAATTAAGATGCACATCTGTCATAAAGTGGGGAAAGAGGGAAAAACTCATGGAAAAAACCCTCACCAAAAAAGAGTATTGAATAACCTACTTCAAGAAACCAATGATCTTCTCAAATGTGAAAGAGACCTCCTACAAATGTTGTAAATGAAAATTCACAATCACACCAACTTGAAAATATTGATCTTATAGAGAATGAACTTGAGGGTCAAAGTGGGCCCTCACAACAACTGTAGAAGAATTTTTCTTAGCAAAGAGAAGTGATAGATCATTAAGGAAGTTGTCTATATCTATTGTGTGTGACTCCATGAACATAACTGAAATGTCTAGCAAGAAGTCATTACCTAGAAGACAAAGTGTACCCTATAGTGCTGAAGTACATGAATCTATACTGTGGCAATAGAATTCACCTCAAAAAGAAGATGAATGTCATCAATAATGTCTCTCGCATCTTCAATGTGAAACACCATGAACAATCTTGCAAGCGTGGGAAGGAAGTCATCGCATGAAGGTAGAGTAGTAAGACATAAAGAGTCTTCTTGAACTGAGTCAAAAGCATTTGTGGCTAGAATAGGATCAGTAGGAGCAACAAGAGTTGGAGGTGTGATCTCATCTAAGGAGGGTGCAGCAAAAATTGGAGGTAAGATTTCTTCTATAAATGGAGGAATGTCTGGATCTCTATACTTCTTCGAAAGATGCATCCAATAATCATGTGGTGGCCATATCTTGACAATCAACTTTTGATGATCAAAATGAGAGAAATCATTAAGAATGATAACAATCAGTCTACCTTGAGGATCCAAACATTTATTAGTGATAAAGCTTTTGGAACATAAATAAGGAAATACATCCTTATGCTCTCTTCTAAGACAATCAAGAAGTGTATCACACTACATGTAATAGTTGCACTTTGTCAACTTGGGTGTAATGCCATACCGACAAGTGGGAAAATACTCATCTTCAATGATGGACTAATCAATGTAACCTCCAAAGAATCAAAGAAATCAAAGAACCCCCCCTAATGTATGATTTAGGCACTTGGTAGCCACTTGCCAATTTAGTGCCTATTTCTAAAAGCAATACTTCTATCCACAAAACCTTTAATATGATTACAGATCTAGAAAGTAGTAAAAAAAAGTGCACTTTCAAAATAAATGGAACCTAATTATGTGTCTAGATGAGCCTGTACTAAGCATTTGAAGTGGCAAAAATTGAGATTTTGGAGTTGAATAAAAATTCAAGAATAGAGATCTCAAAGCACCTGCACCAATGTGTAGATCAAAAAATTCTACCCGTAGAAAAAAATTGCCTACAAAAAGGAGTCTGTATGAGGAAGATATCATTGTTTGAAAATTGCTACTATTGTTATTTTTCCTGAATCGCAGTCGCGCCTCCAAAAAACAAATGGCTCTAGATTTTGCCTTGCATGTCCAATTTAGATGAAACAAAATCTGATTTGGGGGTTTTTTGACTTGTTGAATGTGATGCACATGTGTTATTTGTACCAGTAACCACCAATATTCACTTGCAAAAAATCTCTCCTATGGCCTGATGGCCAATTTTTTTTTTTTAAATAATATAGATCCAAAAAAAATAGTAGAGATGTAGATGAAAAAAATATAGATATGAAAATTAACTGTACAAATTTGAAATGATCATACCAATGCTACAAATTAGTCCTTCAGGTGCCAATTTGCAAAAATATTGCCTCACAATTGACTTTGGCCTAGGGTAGGAAACTTTATAGCTAGATTTCACAATAACAGTGTTTTGGATACAAGGTTAGATCTAACTTTAGACACTCCCAATTTTTGTAGTATTCTAGATTCGAGCTGAGGTGCTGAAGCAACACTAGTCTTGAATGACTATGTGATGAGAAAATATCCAATCTCTAATACCATGTAAGAATTTTCCTTAGGTAAAACTTCACCCAGGAACTAAGAACTCAAATACAAGCACAACTGTAGACTAAAAATGGATATGATCAATTAATCAAAGTATGTCCTAATACATTGCTCTAATCAATATATGATATCAAACACACTAGGAGTGTCTATATATAAAGGCCTCTTAGGAAGCACCTAGAATGTCTCTAGAAGAAACTAGGAGATAAGATAACCATCATAACAACTATCCATCATTCCAGATGAGTGGATAAGAATGAGAAGGTTGTAGACACCATGTGCATAAAAGAGCAGCAAACTCCTATGTTGTCAATGTGAAAACTCACAAAGAGTACACATACTCCTAGGTGACTAATAAATAAATAATAAAAAATATGCATTAAGCTAACTAAACTTAAGTTTAAATAGTGAACAATTATTTACACCAACACTAGGGCATAATAAGAAAGATTATTGGAGACAAAAGAACAATAAAGGAGATAAATGAGAAGGGAACAAGGAGGAAAATGTGGTAAGTAGAAAATCCAAAGAGCATGCTTTGCTTCTATCTTTAGAAAGTGTTGATGATTCATGAGTTTTAGATTTTGGTGCTTCATTTCATGCTACACCTCATAAAGGTTATTTGATTGATTATGTCCAAGGGGAGTTTGGACTTATTTATTTAAAGAATAATGAACCCTATTAGATTGCTAGAAAGGGAAAAGTTAAGGTTAAGTTGTAGAATGGAAATCATTGGCTACTACATGAGGTAAGATATGTTCCAAGACTGAGTAGAAATTTAATTTCACCAGGGCAACTTGGTGATAAGGGTTGTGTAGTTAATTTTAATGATAAAAATTGGAAGGTTTCAGAAGGTTCCCTCCCAGTAGAAAAATGTGTGAAAGAAAGTACCTTATATGTTTGCATAGGTAGTATTATTCTGTCTACATTGATAGTTTAAAAAAAAAAAGAATGTTTAGAAACAGTTGCCATAGTTGAGCAGGAAGAACAAATAGCTACTATAGATTATGATACAATGATGTGGCACAACATACTTGCGTAAATAAGTGAGAAATTTATGGAAGTACTTCATTCAAAGAAATATTTACCAAGTCTAAAATGTGTTCATATGGCTTTCTATGAAAGTTTTATGTATGGAAAATAAAAGAGACTGAGTTTTGTGAAGACAGGGAAGGAAAAGAAAAGTGAGAAATTAGAGCTTGTGCATTCATGTTTATGGGGACTAGCTCAAGTATCTTCCCTTGGTATCTCTCATTATTACATTGAATTTATTGATGATGCAACTAGAAAAGTATGGGTTTATTTCCTTAGAGATAAATTTGATGTATTTCAAACTTTTATTAAATGGAAATTCTTGGTTGAAAATGAGACTGCTAAAAGATTAAAATGTCTCAGATCTACTAATGGTGGTGAGTATCATAGTCATGAATTTGAATATTATTTCTCCACTAATGGTTTAAAAAAAAAAACATTTCCAAGGGCTCCACAAGAAAATGGAGTGGCTGAATGCATAAACGAGACTATAATGGAGTGTGCAAGAAGCATGAGGTTGTATGTTGGGTTACCCTTCAACATGTGCGTGGAAGCTATTAATACTATTGTATATTTCATTGATAGAGGTCTCTCTACTACTTTGGGTTGTGGTATTCTAGAGGAAGCATGGACTAGTAAGAAGGTGAGTTATTATTTTATCAAAACCTTTGGTTGTGAAGCATTTGCTCATATACATTATGAACATAGAACCAAGCTAGAAGCTAAGTGAAAGAAATGCATATTTTTTGGATATGACATTAATTAATTTAGTTATAGGCTTTGGTATTTTGAAAATCATAAATTTTTAAGAAATAGTGATGTCATATTCAATTAGAAAATGTTGTACAAAGATATGTTGCAGCAACATGAGAAGAAAGAAGATGATTATGTAGTGTGAGGTGATACTCCAAAAGATGATGTTCCAACCATTCCTCATGATGTACAACAATCATGAAAAAAAATACCACAAACACCAGTGAATGTTAGATGGTAAAAAATGTTAACTATACCTAAAAAAAAATTTCTCCCTCTTTGAATTCTATTTTAGTAACTGATATTGGTGAACCTAAATGTTATGATGAAGTTGTTCATGTGGATACTAAGATTCAATTGGATTCTCCAATGAAAGATGAAATGGACTCTTTGCTAAAAAATAAGAGATGGGATTTATGCTTGTTGCCTATAGGAAAAATGGCTTTACAGAATAAATGGTATTACAAGTTGAAAGAAGAGGATGGGAATGAGAAAAAATTTAAAGCCAGGTCAATGGTAAAAGGATTTGCACAAAAAAATCCATTGATTTTGATGAGATATTTTCTCCCATTGTTAAAATGACTTCTACTTGCACTAATTTAAGTATTGTGGCTAATAAAGATTTTCATTTAGAGGAGCTTAATGGTAAAACAACCTTCCTTCATGGTGATTTGGATGAAGAGATATATATAGCACAACCATAGGGATTAGAGGTCAAAGGTAAGGAGAACTTAGTGTACAAATTGAAAAAAAGTTTATATGGATTGAAAAAACCACCTCAGCAATAATATTTGAAATTTGACAATTTTATGCATGAGCATAGATATAGTAGGTTTCATTCAGATCCTTTTGTTTACTTTAAGAGGTTGGATGATGATAGGTACATTATTTTATATTTATGTGTCAATGAAATGCTTGTAGCTGGGCCTAATATGGATCATATTAAGGGGCCAAAATGCTAGTTAGCACATTCATTTTCTATGAAGGATTTGAGGGTAGAAAAAAAAATCCTTGGTATGAAGATTTCCAAAGATAGGAAGAGAAAGATATTGACATTATCAAAGGTTGGTTATATTGCAAAGGTGTTTCAATGTTTCTCTATGGAGAATGCTAAAGCTGTCAGCACACCTTTATGTAGTCATTTGAAGTTGACTAAGGAGATGTGTCCAAAGATAGAAGAAGAAAAGGATAAGATGTCCAAGGTATCCTATACTTTAGATGTTGCAAGGTTGGTGTATGCTATGGTATGTACAAGACTAGATATTGTACATGCAATGGGAGTTGTTAGGAGGTATATGTGTGATCCAAGAATTGAGCATTAGAATGCAGTCAAATGGATTCTCAATTATTTGAGAGTTACATTCAATAAGTGTTTACATTTTGGGGGCTCTACTATTGATTTAGAGGGATACATTGACTTATATTTGGCAAGGGTAATTGATACTAGGAAGAGTACAATAGGTTATGTATTTATTATTTGTGGGGCAATAGTGAGCTAGTCCTAGGGCTTTAGTGAATGAGATGGTATGGCTTTAGTTCTTCCTAGAAGAATTGGGATACACTTAGAGGGATAGTTATTTGTTTACATATAATCAGGGAACCATTCATCTTGTGAAGAATTTTTCCCTACATTCAAAGACAAAACACATAGAGTTGTAGTACCATTTCATTTGGCAAGTATTGGATAATAGACAATTAAAGCTAGACAAGATACATATAGATGACAATCTAGTAAATATTTTTACAAAGGTAGTGACAAGGGAGATGTTGAACTTCTCTTTTGATTCAATTGGTCTTCTAGATTGAACAAGAATAAAAGAATAATAGTGTCTAGGATGGTTTTATTCAATGGGAGCCCCAAGTGGTAGTAGTATTGTTATAGGATTAGTCTTTAAGTAAGAGATGGTTGTTTGGTGCAGGGTCTGATCAGTCCCTAGATGGGAGATTGTTAGTTTATGATGACTAATCAAGGAAGTATTATACATATTTCATAAGGGGGACTGATTGTTAGTTTATGGTGACTAATTAGGGAAGTATTATACATACTTCATAAACTATTTAGGGTTTAGGGCATTGACCTAAATTTTTTTTTGGGGCTACTATTCACCAATGGTGGGCTACTATTTTCCAATGGCTAATATTAGCCAATTAGCTATTGTTTATATTTTCCAATTTATGGCCGATATGTTGCAACTAATATTAAGCCTAAAGTGGCAAAAGAACTTGTATAAATGGGCTTAGGATTAGGGATTGTTTGATAATGTGTGATGAAAATTTTGGTTCTTCTAGTGGTATTTAGCTATAAGGGATTATGAATTGTAATCAGGCTATAATCACTAGATCATAGTAATATTGGACGTGTTGTTTGGTGGACATAACCTAGGGATTGGGTAAACCATGTTAAATCTTGGTGTCTTGTGTTCTTTTTTATGTGATCTATTATTTTTTGATATTGTTTATATTTGCATGTAAATGTTATTTTTGTCCATTGTTAAATCCTAACACATTTGTCCCTATACTAACCCATTAGTTAGTAAAATAATTATTTACTAATTAATCACATATGGGAAAACAACTACCTAACCTAACCAAAAGTAACACTCCCTCTTACTAAGGAAACTATGTTTTTTGACACCTAACTTATCTCTAAAGAAGATAAATTTTTCCTTCCCCAATGATTAGTTAGAATGTCTACTACCTTGTTCTCTGTAGGTATGTACTATAGCTAAACAACTATCCATTGTAGACAATCTTTGATGAAGTGATATGTGATGTCTTTGTGTTTAGACCTATCATGAAATACTAGATAGTCAGACAACTTGATACAAATTTGATTATTGTAGTGTATCTCAACCTTCTAACCAAATAAGGATACTAATAAATTACAAAGCCATATAACTTCATCTATTCTAGTTCTATTGAACTCAAAGCCATAGAATTCTACTTCCTATTGAACCAAGATACAATGCCTAATCCCAAAGTAAAACAACATGCTAAAGTGCTCCTTTTGTTCATTGTACTTCCTCTACAATCCACATCAATAGAGCCTATACATTTGATACCTTTAACTTGAACATATATAATCCCATACTCAATTACACCACACAAGTAATGCATCACATTCTTGGATGATGTCCATTCCACTATCTTTGGTTCAACCATGAACTGACTATGAGATTTCACTACAAATGCTATATCCAGTCTAGTGTTGACCAAGTACATAAGTGAACAATTCAATTTCCTATATGAGGTTGGATCTACATCTTTTTTCCTAGATGTATCTACCTTCTTCCAATTCATGATCATAAGTGTAGAGATATCTTTGTATTCATCCATCCCTAATCTCTTCAAGATTTCAATGGAATATTCTCCTTGACCAAGGAAGATCTCGCCATCTGTTTGTTATATCTCCATTCCTAGAATTTAGTGCATAAGTCCTAAATCCTTCATCCCAAACTCTTTTACAAGATCCCTCTTGCAATCCTCTATGATCCCTAATGCACCCATAAGAAATAGTTCATCCACATAAAGAACAAGAATGTGAACTATTGGCCAATTTTCCCCCCCATTTAGGCCATCATTAATAACCAATCTAAGAGATCTTCAATGGGCTAGATTCTTTGATGTGGGTTAACAATTTTTTTGTATGTGTTAACATCTCATGTTAACATACTTTCTTCATGTGCCAAGTTGGCTTGGCTTCTTCATATGTCGAGCTAATTCAGCTTGTTCATGTGCCAACCAACTATTGCCTCCCACATGGTGGATCCTTCTTATCCTAGGTTTCTTTTAATTAAATGCTGGTCATATTTTTGCATTGCTTCATTTTTTTCTTGCGAAGATACAATGGTGATTAGATCTTGGGGCATCTTGTGGGTATTTTGAGTGCATCTCAGTCGTCCATGGTTATAAAGGAAAAAATGAATCTACGGTTAGGTTTTATTCACTTGTTGAGGATATTTCTATAGCATCTTGGCCTTCCATATTTTAATGAATATCTACATTGATGGTTCACATCTTTGTAGGGAAAATTAGATCTTTTCCACATAGGTCAACTCTATATTTTCATTGCAGGTTAACTTGCATGTTATCCCATCTTGTGTTTTTTTTGACAATGGTGGAGGTTAATTTTTTCTAACCATGACACATTACAAGGATTAATATTTGTAAGAATTTTGGTTAGGCCAGAATTCACCCAAAATCTAAAGAACTCAACACAAGCACACAGTAGACCAAAATAGATAGAGTATGATCAGAATGACGATATTCATTCAATAACTTGTTTGAGAGTACACTAGGAGTGCTTGAATATAAAGGCCTTAGGAGAGCTTCTAGAATGCATAGAAGTTAGCATCATGATATGTCATACAACCAGGCACATGTCCACCAGATATGGGTTGTCCTCCATTGAGCACAAGATAAAGTGTGATGATGTGATGATAGGCCTACAATGGTATAGCACACAAATCAGTGGTGTACACAACATGTGCTAAATAAGGAATGTGTATAACTGTGCTTTCAACATGACAACTCAGTCAATGATGCATACTCATGTGTTGTAGACACCATGTGCATAATTAGAGTTGTATAACTCAATGAGAGTTCACAAACTCCTTAGTGTCTCACCTAAAATAATAATAAAATAATGAAAAATAATTAAATAATGCATTAACCTAAGTAAACTTAAGTAAGTGTAATAAGTGAATACTTATTTACACCAACACCCCCCCTTAAGTGCAACTTAGGGGAATGCCCTTAAGCTTACAAAATCTAGGATGAAATGCAATATGGGTCTTGGCTACTAGGCCATGTTAGGTACCCATGTACATAATGATATACAATCTCCCATGAAGCGGGGAAAGAGGGAAAACCTCATGGGAAAAACCCTCCCCAAAAAGAGAGATAAATAAGGATGCATGGATGGATGGAGTAATCAAGACCCCCCCATTATGACATACATATAATATATACATAAGAGAATGATGAGAAGAGGAAGAGAGATAGGATAGGCTCCCTCCCCCAAAGAAGAATGCCAACCAGTGACTGTTCCAATGAAGATGCTGATCCAAGACTGCAAAATGGTGTTCCTTCCCTTAGGAAGAAACAATGCCAAGGGTACAAATGAGACACTTCCATTATGTGTGGAAAGAATCAAATGGATAAGTATGGCTAAAGAATGTGTCCCTACTCAACTGACTGAAGAACCTATCCCAAAGAATTGTCTGTCTCTACAACTAATGAAGAACCCTGCTGCAACTGTTGATCATGAGTATCCAAAATCTCTTCAACTTGTTTGGATGGATCATGTAGAGAATGAACAAGAGAGTCTAAAACCCTTGTGACAACTGAAGAAGGTATTTCTACATCAAGAAGAAGAGGCAAATCATTAATACTATCCCCCAAATCTATCACTGAACCTATATTTGGCAGACTAGATGTACCTTGTTGTTCTAGACCTATCACTGTGGCAATGTATGCATGTGGACTGAACTGATGAAGTGACCTCTCACTTTAACTATCAATAGAAGCCCATGTGTCTGAATCTGTTGAAGCACTATCACTTGTGTCACTATCAGTTTCCACACTATATGATGTGTGAAGAGGAGTAGAGGACAAGCTGGGAGAACTTTCCTCAAAATTTACATCCTTTTCCACAAATATCTGATGTGTCTCAGGATCTAGAAGTCTATATGCCTTCACACTGTCTTCATAACCAATGACAGGACAAGGCTGAGATGACTATGCCTTGCATCCCCTGAAAGATATCTTTGCCCATGTAGGACAACCAAAGACTCTGAAGTGTGTCACAATAGGTTTTCTACCACACCATGCCTCAAAAGGAGTTTTTCCATCTAAGGCTGGATGAGGAGAATGATTAAGAATGTGAGTGGCACTTGTGATTGCTTCGACTTCTAATGATGGATCTAGAGACTTGGCATGAATCATGCAACTTGCCAAAGACTTAAGAGTTCTAATCCTCAAAGCTGCAACATCTGTCTTATGCAGACTGAATGTTGAAGGAGCCTGAAGATCAATTCCCTCATGTCTACAAAAGTCTTTAAGTCTTCTGTTCACATCCATGCTACCATTGTCTGTGTGAAGTACTTTGATGGATTTCTTGGATTTTCATTCGACATGAGCATTGAAGGCTAGAAATGTGTCCAACACTTCATTCTTGCTATGAAAAAGGTAGACCCAAGTGAACCTTGAAAAGTCATCAACAAAAGAGAGTATGTAGCGACCCTAGCTGAATGCAAAAGGACCTACTAATACCATGTGAACCATCTGAAGAACAACTGTTACTCTAGAAGACTTCCCTCTTTGTAACTTCCCCTCTAGATGCATATCCACTAAATTTGTCGAACACTCACCCTTAGAAAAGTTGATTTGATGTAGACATTTGAGCATGTGGTATGTGAAAAGTTTCTAAAGGTAGCGATAGTCAAGATGACCATACCGCTCATGCCATAATTGCATGTTTTAATTGATTGTGATAACAAGGCCTTTGAAGGAGACTTGGGTACACAATGAGAGAAAGAGTACAACCTCTTGTGATCATTCACTTTCTTCACTGCAACGGAGGAATTGTCTTTAAGATTGTGCACTTTTACTGAGTTTGGAAGGAACTCAACTCTATGTCCATCTCCAAGATGAGTGATTTGGTAGATTGAGAGGAGATTTGAACTTAGGTTTGGAACATAGAGAACCTCTTGAAACTCTCCATTTTCCATCTCCACGTTTCCTTTTCCTTCATCTTCCATTTTTCTATCATTCCCCATGAAGATGTGTGGTACCTTGGACTGCTTCATTGAAGAAGAATCCTCCTTTGAAGAAGCCATATGATATGAGGCACCTGAGTCAAATATCTATTCCTTTGAAGAGTTTGCATTTGCCATGAATGCTTATGTTTGGCCCTTTGAATCTGAAGAAGACCCTTTCTCCTTGTAAGCATTAGGCAATGGAATATTATGTTTCTTCATGATGTTGGTTAATTCATCAATATTTTTGAGATAACACTCATGCTCTTCATGACCCAATTTATTGCAATAAGCAGACTTCTTCTTCTACTTATTATTTTTGTCCCCTTTCTTGTTAAAATTCAAGGACTTTCCTTATTGATTGGATTGTGGTGTTGTCTTTTTTGCATCCTCAGTTTTGTTCTTCCATTTCTTCTTACCCTTTCTTTTATTTGAAGACTGCCTAGCTAAATGTAGAGAACCCTCATTGGCGACCAATGCTTTGGATAGAGGTGTTTTGAGAATCCCCATTTATTTTGACTTCTTTTCTTCATCATACAATAGTTTTGCATATTCATCAAAAGTGACTTTCTTGTAGGTAAACCCTAAGGTAGTCTTTGATGTGTTAAAAGAAGATACAAATGTGCAATATTCTGATGGCAGGTTGTTATGGATGAGATAGATTAGTCTATCATCTTTGATAGAACTCCCACAATCTATAAAATTTGTCCTTAATTCATTCACCTTGATAATAAAGTCTTGTATTGAGTCATATGACTTAGGATCTAAGGATACAAGCTCATCTTCAATTTTGAACACATCCTCTTCAGACACTTTCCCATAAAGGCTTTCAAGGGTATCCTAAGCTTCCTTGGATGTAGTACATTTCTTGATTTGATACATGATCTTATCATCTACCCCCAAACATATATCACCTAGGGCTTTCCTATCCATGGCTACCCAATCTGAAATTTCACTTCTTGATACATTATCACCTGCTAGTTTAGGAAGAGTACCATCTACATATTGTGAAACTCCATTATGCATTAAGTGATACAACATTTTGATTGACCATGAAGCATAGTTATGAGGAGTTAGTTTAGGAATCTTAAATTTTTCCATAATGCAAAAAATGAAAGAAAAGTGCAAGAAAGAGAGAACACAACACCAAGAACACCCCCCCCCCCATTTTCACTAAATCAAGAAACCCCCCCAAAATAGATGCTTTGGGCACTTTATCAGTAGTACAATTACAATAGGCCACCTGCCAATTTTGGCCTTTGTGGACTTCTAATTTTTCTTTTTCACAACCTCTTAATGGAGTACAAATCTAAAACTTTACAATGTGCTACAATTCTAAAGCATTACAATGAAAAGAAAGGCCCTATTGCTGAAAGTGACAATTTTGTCCACACAACACTAGAATCTAATGCTAGATCTAGAAACTAGGAAAAAAAATATGAATTTTCAAAAAAATGGAACCCGTTTTAAAAAGCTTAGCGCACAAGTCGAACATAAAGTTGTTGAGGCTGGTGTATGAGGAGGTGAACAGAACTTGTGTCAAAGTCTATCGCTGATGGGTGTGCAAAGCTTGGCCTAAAAATGAATTGGCCATGAGTTTACTCAGTGAAAATCTAGTAGGGGCTTTGATGCATGGCCCACTTGATTAATAAATAAAACCCTACAAAATGAATATAAAATTCCACCAAATACAGAGCCGAGCCAAGGTGTCACTAACCGATTCAAAAAAATAAAATTCTCTGCCTAGGAAAAATTCCAAAAATACTAGATATTACAAAGAGGAAGAACTTCAGATCCGAAAAATAAATTAAATAGATCTGAAATAGATCATACCCAAATTGCAAATTGGAGCCTTCGGGTTTCGATTTGCAAAAAAATGTTGCATCACGATCAACTTTCACTAAATATAGGCAAATTTATAGTTGATCTTCATCAAATTGACACTTTGAATGCAACAATGAGGTCAGATGTAGCTCTAGATGCTCTTAATTTATGTGGATCCTCTGGATGCGTGTCAAGGTGTTGAAGCATGAACGGTATCGAACGGCTATGTGATGAGAATCTCCCTTAGCTCTGATACCATGTAAGAATTTGGCATAGGCCAAAATTCACCCAAGAACTAAAGAACTCATAACAAGCACACAGTAGACCAAAATACACAAAGTATGATCAGAATGACGATATTCATTCAATAACTAGTTTGAGAGTACACTAGGAGTGCCTAAATATAAAGGCCTCAAGAGAGCTTCTAGAATGCATAGAAGTTAGCATCATAATATGTCATACAACAAGGCACATGTCTACCAGATATGGGTTATCCTCCATTAAGCACGAGATTAAGTGTGATGATGTGAGGATAAGCCTACAATGATGTAGCATGCAAATCAGTGGTGTAGACAACATTTGCTAAATAAGGAGTGTGGATAATTGTGTTGTCAACATGAAAACTTAGTGAATGATGCATACTCCTATGTTGTGGACACCATGTGCATAATTAGATTTGCATAACTCAATGAGAGTTCACAAACTCCTAAGTGTCTCACCTAAAATAATAATAAAATAATGCAAAATAATTAAATAATGCATTAACCTAAGTAAACTTAAGTGTAATAAGTGAATACTTATTTACACCAACAATATTTAATGCTGAATGGCATTCTTTAACCTTGTTTACACAACATCTATCCATCTGCATGCCTCATTAATGATTGTAATGATCAAATCTCATGGGATTTGATTTCTTATAGCTAGATGCATTTGTTTTTTGCCCTTCCTGTCACTTCTATAGTAGATTGTATCTCATGATTAGATTTAGTTCTAATTTTCATTCATTTTTGCTCTTTGCAACTTGACAACACCTTTGGTTGGGTTTGAACGTCAAGTTTGATCTAAGTAATTCTTGAGTTCTTTAAAAGGTAGTTGTAAAACAAAAATTTGGGTTCTTCTTCATCTGTGTTTTTTGGCAGTAGTACTATGTTATGTAATTTAGAACTTGTCTTCCATTAATGAAATAGTTTTCTTTCCTTTCCTGTTCTTTCCATTTGTTAAATATGCATGTATCTTTCCTTTTGGTTGGTGTTTCTTTCTAGTTTTCAAGATTTGTATGCCGTGTCCAAATTAGTGAGGGTTACTGTATAAGTGAAGATGTCTTTCCTTTCAACACTTCAACCAGTTGCAAACTTACATGCGGATTTTTTGAGATAGAACAGAGTTGAGACTAGTATATTCTAAACTTTTCATTGATGTGTTGTGCATACATGGAAAAATTTGTAACCGCCATTCTATCTTAGTGCATCACCTGCATTTCCCTTTCTACATTTTAATTTTAGTCTCCATGTCCCTTTTCCTCTCAAGTAGTAGTTTAGGTGCACCCTGATAGTAAGAAAAGTAGCCTTCTCTAGAGATTCATACTCAAAGCTCAAGTCCTAAACTTGGAGGCTATTTTCATGTTGCACAAGGTTGCTTGATGGTAAAAACTCAAGCAACGGTGCAAAATTTTGTGACAATAGTTTTTGGCATGCTCGGTGGGACAAAAATTTCAGCTTCATAAGTCTATTGGTTAGCTAGTTGTAATCTTATTCACTAAGAATTTGGGTGTTATTCTTAGTGCCATCAGCCTTTGGAGACATTTATCTAACACCATGGAAAATATAGTGCAAATCTACTAGTTTCAAATGGACCTCGTGCTGGTATGTAAAGATCATTCTACATCTTTTGGTGATTTTCAAAATTTTCTATGAAATTGCAGCTTTTATGAAGCTCTAACCATGGACCCAATCCATATAAATAACTAATTTTCACCCCTATATCATGACAATACTATTCCTCAACCCTAATATTGCCATTTTCAATCTTAGCCTCAAGCTAGTTATAGCTAGTATGCTCAAAATTATTACTCTTTCCCTACCCCTATTCCACCAATCCCAACATCCTCATATGAGAAGCTTAAAGATATGATGTTGGAGTTTGAAAGGTAGATTGACTGTAAGTTCCAAGAGAGTAGTACAAAGATAGACCAAAGGTTGCATAAAAGCCAAGAGAAAGTTCTAGAGACATGTAGTATAAAAATGGATGAAAGCCATGAGAAATTTCTAGCCTATGATAGGTGGCTTGATGAGATTGCAAGGTAGCAAGAGATTAAGAGATAATAGGAGGAGATGGCATACTAGGCCTATATCTAGCAACAAGAAGAAGAGAGGGAGAGACAAAGAAATTTTAAGGAGAATCTTGCAAGGCAAGTTACTATAGTAGGAGAGTAGGAGATGAGGCTCCAATTAGCTCATTTTCAAACCAAGGAAGTAGAGGCATCCCCTTCTCCAAAATATGTCATTCCAAGCTTCAAGAAGCCCCCTCCATTACAAGAGCCTATTATTGTAGGCCGTCCACTCCCTATGCAAGAAAATTGGTTGGCTCATGAACCATACACAACTATCACCATTTCACTCTTTAAGGGTGGACAGGTTGTGTGGACTCTTGATGGTTGAAACATTGAGTTTTGGGAGAGTGAAACAAAGCTCAAAAAGTTGCCATGGGAGGAGTTACAACCCACTAAGTATGAAAAAGAGGTAGTTATTAAGCTAAAGGAATATAATCCAATCCTCTTATTTGATGAGCTTCCCTCTTTTTTTGAGGAAGAAGAAAAATAAAAGGTTGTTCCTTTATTTGAGAAATGAATCATGGATTTTGAGCCTTTAGAAGAAGATGAAGATCTGTTGTTGGAAAAGGAAGAAGATCATTTATTATAGTAGATAGTCCTCCATGATATGGTGGATGAGGAAGAGAGCCTCGAGGATAATTCAATCTTTGAGGAGGAACATGTTGATATGTACAAGGTTGCCCCTCAACCTATGCATAGTATTGCAGTAGAGCAAGAGGATTTTGATGAGGAGAATTTTGGGATGAGTTGCTGATGGGGAAACAACCCAAGAATAGAATGGACACAATAGAAAAGGGAAAATATATTAACTAAAAAAATAAGCCAGTACAAATAGTACAGAGAAAATAAACTTTAGAACATGCCCTAAGGGCTTACAATAGCATAAATCTGGAGAATATTTCTCCTTATAGCACCTCCTCTCAAACTCCACCCCGAACTACCTTTTACAATGCAAGAAATCTCCTTAAATAGACCCCAAAGGGTTAAGGACTAGGAGTACATTCTAGAAAGTGCTAGTAGGCATCCACTGACAAAATAGAAGGTTCCGGAAGCTATGTTAAAAGTCGGTGCAAATCTAGAAGAATCTAGAAATGGTAGCCGAACTTCCGGGAGGCATAACTTTTGAACCGTAGCTCCGATTGACGAACCATTTACATTTTCGAAAAGCTCTCAAAGTGCTCCATAGCCCTATAGACCAGCTTTGCTCATCCCCCATTTTTTGACCCTTTTCGAGGTCATTTAATGCCCCAAACCTGACTTTGAAGCAATCTTAGGAGGTCTCCAAAACCCAAAAAACTACAATAACTTTCAAAGCGTGGGGCCTATTGACCTAATTATTTTTTTGGAATGCTCTAAATCATGATTACATTCATCTAGCCAATTCACACCTTCTAGTTTACCAAAATGATGGCCCAAATACATGCTCCTATTTTTTCGAGATTTTCAAATGCACTAATAGTTGAACTATGAGAATTGTAACCTTTATTTGAGCCAAATGGGTATCCAAAAATGTGAAGACATGAAACAGAAACTAAGTCTAAGTACATTTTTTTTGGGTGACACAGGATTGCCCTTATACCTGTGGATGCTCCTGCATCAGTTGCATATGTTTTGTTCATCCTTGTACATGAAACAATCTACTCCTTCATCAGATCTTCATGAGTTGTAGCAGCAAGAAGTGGAGAAACACATAATATTAGTATCTCCCATGGAAGTGGTTCATGAGCATCATGAGCAATATGTGGAGATTAGTTCTTCACAAAAGTGGAAGAGCCACTTCCAAACTAGTAGTATACCTAGGTTGCAAAGAACAACAATGTGGTTAAGACTAATTTCTTAGACTAGTGCTATTAAGAGGATGTTACATAAGGCATCTAGCTCTACAAAAAATCAGCAAGTTGCCTTTGGTCATGCTCATTTTAGAGCATGAGAAAGTAGATCATGAAGAGGAGCAAGTATGTTTTGCTCCACAAGGTAATGCCCCAGTGGTAGAAAGCTTCATTGTTTTTAGTGTTCGGAGGAAGGTGTTCCATGTAGTAGTATGCTTGTAATACTTACTAATCCATTTGACTACCCTTGTGCATGAAACAAGAAATCAACTTGTGAGGAAGGGAAACTACTTCAACAAGCAAGTCAATGGCTTTGTTTAACTTTTTGCATTGTGAATACTTGTACATAGTAGAGTACAAGTTTTTTGCTTTCCAAGAAGTGCATGTGTACATTTGCTCCTTTTTCTAGAGTTGTTCTGAGCTTTCTGGAGCTCTATGGAGGTTTTTTGTTCTTTTTTTTTTATAGTTATTTGCTAGTCGTAGGTGGGATAATGTGTCAATACTTGGTATTGATTGTATGCCCAATTGATTGCTTAAGGCTACTAGGATGTGCTTAGTAGGCAAGCATACCCTCTAAGTTTCCAAGAATGTTGGCCTTTCTTTCCCCCCATTCAACCCATCATTAATAACCAATCTAAGACATCTTCAATGGGTTGGATTCTTTGATCTGGGTTAACATGATTTTTGGACAGGTTAACATGTTGAGTTAACACAGTTTCATCATGTGTTGAGTTGGCTTGGTTTCTTCATGTGCCAAGCTAGTTAAGCTTGTTTATGTGCTAACCAACTATAGCATGCCACATGGTAGATCCTTCTTATGCTAGGTTATCAGATGGTGGATATATTTTCGCATTGTTCCTTTTTCTCTTGCAAATATATGATGGTCATTTGATCTTGGAGCATCTTGTGGGTATTTTGAGTGCATCTCAACCGCATATGGTTATAAAGGAAAATATACATTTATGGTTGGGTTTCATTCACTTATTGAGGAGATTTTCATAGCATCTTGGTCATCCATATTTGAATGAAGATCTAGATTAATGGTTCAGATCTCTGTGGGGAAAATCAGATTTTTTCCATGCAGGTCAAATCTATATTTTCACGATAGGTTAACTTGCATGTTATCCGATCCCAAATTTTCTTTGATAATGGTGTGGGTTTATTTGTTTTGGTCATGAGATGTTACAAGGATAGATCTTTAATGTTGAATGACATTCTTTTTCCTTGTTTACACAAAATCTATTCATCACCATGCCTCATTAATGATTGCACTGATCAAATCTCATGGGATTTGATTTCTTATAGTTGGATACATTAATTTTTTTCCCTTCCTATCACTTCTATAGAAGATTGTATCTAATGATCATATTTAGTTCTAATATTCATTCCTTGTTGCTCTCTTCATTTTGACTCCACCTTTTGTGGGTTTAAACTTCACATTTGATCTAAGTTATGCTTGAGCTCTTTAAAAGGCAGTTGTAAATACTTTTTCTAGGTTATTCTCTGTCTGTGTTTTTTTGTAGTAGCATTATGCTATGCAATTTCTTGCCTTCCATTAATGAAATAGTTTTCCTTCCCTACCTTTTCTTTCCATTTGTCAAACATTCATGTATCTTACCTTTTGGTGGGCATTTCTTTATAGTTTTCAAGATTTTTATGTCGTGTCCAAACTATTGAGGGTTGTTGTATAAGTGAAGATGACTTTCCTTTTGTTGGTGTTTCAAACTACTGAACAAAAAAATGTTTAATTCCAGAATGATGAGACTCATATAACCTAAGGATCATCAACTTCCTATTTTCAATTACATAAGTAAACCATTTGGACCCAACTTCAATGAAACTAAAGGATGGTTTCCTACTCTTTTGGGTCTGCTAAACCAAGGCAAGTATACCTATGGATGATTCTAATGCAAACTACTGTGTAGAGATTCTTTTAGTTTCATTCTAATTCTCATCTATTACCTACTAACACATGAGTATTTTACCTCACTTCTTTTAATGTTATCAAACTTGTATGCATCCCTTATCATCAGATTTGGTCATCATTCTCCTTGAATTTACAAATATTCTTGATAATAGAAGATACCTAAGACTCAGAGAATAGATATAAATGAGTATTGACCAGCATTTGTAACTTTGAGAAAAATTGAATGAAAAAATGATTTTGATTTTATCATTGGTTTGATATGCAGCAACATAATTTATCCTTTTTCACTTTTGACTTATGTGACCAGTGCCTTATCCATTAGGCAAATAATTGACTATTATCTAGAGATCTAATTCAAATAACTTGTAAATGAATTAATCTATTGTAATCAACCCTTCCCATTCTTATGAAGTATCATTTTCATAAATTCATAAACCCTACTGATTTACTGAAGCATTTCTATAATTCCTTGAATTAAAAGCAACAATGAAATTAGTATACAACCCATCCAGATTGCATTTAGTCAATTTAGACCTTATTTAAATGATTTCAAAGCAGATAAAAACATAAAATGGAGACAGGAATTGATGACATAGATATATTGCAAATACCCTTTTGTATTATCCTTTTATATGACTAATACAATGACCAATAGGAATCAATTGAGAAGCCCAGAACATGTTGCTTTTTCTATCATTTCAATATGTTATCAGAGAGTACAATTGGAAGCTAACTCAAAACACTTGCATACTATTGGACTAACTTAATGTATTTTTTTTGATAAACACAAAAAATCTACCAGTTTTGGACCCTCACATTGCCTTGAAAACGCACTTACATAGGCATGAGTTGCAACAAGAAAAGGGAAAATGTGATTGATGGGTGTCCTTTTACAAAAATGCATATACTAGCCCTTTACAAAAATATCCGAACACCTTAACTCAAAAAGAAACAATAAAAATAAATCATAGATGACAGCTAGAGAATGAAATCTTTAACTGTCTTTTTCTCTAACTGCTCCCTGTGGGTAATGCTTTGATTTCTATGATTGCTACCTAGAAAAGTACCTCTCTATTAGTGGGCCATTCACATTCCTTGATTGCTGTTACTTCATCAAAAAAATTCTGCCACCTGGCATAAGTAACCACCCTTCCTTCTATGGTAAACCTATTCATTTCAGTTTCAACCGTGAATAGGGTATCAATTAGTTCATTGAAAAGGCATTCATCAATACCATCTTGGAAAATGGATACCAATTCTAGCAAGTCTATGATGTGATCAAAACAACTAGACCACTCATTAAAATCATTTATTTTTTCATTAGAATTAATAACAGAAAGAATTAAAGAATAGAAACCATTTGTCAACACTTTCATTTTGCTTTGAATTATTGCCAGCTTCCTTGTGAAGATTTGCAATAAGTCTTTGACTTTATCCATACCTTCCTTTATAGTAATAACTTTATATGGGAGATCTAGCTTCTTGGCTAACAAGGGTATCAACCTCTCAAAGAATTGCATATATGGCCCCCATTCTTGAAAAATAGGCTCAAGCCATCTAATTGCATCCTTGCATATCTGTTCTGCAGATTGTATATTGATGAATGCATTATAAGCATCTTGAGATATTATTTTTAGAATTCTTATTATATTATTTAATACATTTACCAAAGAATTTTTCTTGGTGGCACTATCAGATTGGGAAACTCCTATTTCCACACTAATCACAGGCACTGGCACTGTTACCCATATAGGTATTTCTTCTGTTTGGGCCTCTGCTTCTACATTGTGCTTTCTTTCTTCCTTTTGCATTGGTGCATGTTCTACCTCTACTACTACCTTGAGTTGTTCTTTGAGGGATATTATTTATGTTTCCATATTTTTATTGTTTTCTAGCAACTCTCCTATTCTCTGGTTCTGTACATGGCTCATTTTGAGCTCTTCTTTGTACATCTTTCTAATGTCAAGGTATTCATTGCACATTGCAGCTAGCTTATCCTCAATTTCATGAAACTTTTCCTCATTCATGAGAGAAAAGTGTTTAACCAAACGAGAAATCTCTTTCCCAATAGTGCTCTCCAATGTCCACACAATCATATTGCCTTGCACAGTCTCCTCTATATCCATCATTTTGGGCTTCTTAGTGTCAGGGGCTACACTCCATACTGCTAAGGTTTTTGTGTCTACATTAAAACTTGACCCTCTTTTAAAATCTTCACTACTAGTGACTTCATAACTGATGGTCTTGTCTTGTCTTCTAATTTGATCCAGAACAAATGCCTTCTCAATATCCCAATGTGGTATTAGAATCATACCACTCCTATGTACCAACTCCCTGGCTTCTACAATGGTCATTGTTTCACTCTTAAGATCATAACCCAATAGTTTTTTAACTAATTCCTTATTCTTCTATGGATCCTCTCCTTGCATGAGACTCAATGTGAGCTCATTTTGTTTGATTTTGTAAAGAAAACTTTTAAATTCTAATGATTTAATGAAATCATCATCTTCCATGAACTTTTCAGATTTAATGAGCCTATCATCCAATCTTGATGCTACAACTTGAAGATTAGTAGAGGCCTTCGCTACTTCTGTAGCCCTTTGGTGTAAATAATATTTCCTAATATCAAAAAAATACTCACTACTCCCTGACATTACTTGTAGGGATTTGCTTACCACCTTTTCTAGGATGTGCATTGTCTTTTGTCTCTTATTTCCATTTGGCACCCAAGTTGAAGCTAATGGTTGCTCCTCTTCTAACTCAATCTCTAATTATGTATTTGGCTTAGGGGATTCTCTATTTACAATGGCTTCCTCTCCGTATAGCTCAAGCGGCATTTGTAACATAATGTTGTCAAAATTATCAACCATTCTTCTCAAGTTATTAGGATATGGAGTCTCTGTATAGAAACCCTTAAAATCAGGGTTGGTCCTCTTCAAAGCCTCCTCTACTCTCCTCGTCTCCTCATATTTCCTTAAAAACTCATCAGCCTCCTATGTTGCTACTATGTTGGCAATTAAGTCCTCTACAGGGATTGGCTTGCTTGGAGGTAGAATGTATCCCCTAATGGCTTTGAGATCATTGGTAATGTAATTGTCAGGGTCATACATCCTATAGGGCCAAGTAGAAAATTTGTATTGGCCTAAATACTCACTTAATTCCTCAAATGGATTCGTGCCTATTCCAAAATCTCCTACTTTAAAGGTTATACAGACAAAAGTAGGCTTGTGCAGAGAGGGAGGGATCATTTCTTTATTCTTCAATAAAAGTTGCCAGAAGAATTCAATAATGGCCACTCTAGGGGGTAAATATTTGGGGAGAAGATGAGGAGGCTGTGGGCATGCAAACACTCTGATTAAAGTGCACTTCTTAAACAAAAAGATACTCCCTCAGTTATGATCTAATTTTATTTTATTTATCTATGAATGAGGGCCTAAGCAAAGTCTTCAAAACATTTGGTGCCCTAAAGAAAGTATGATCTAATTGCCTCATGATAGAAGAACTAAACAAATTAAAGAACATAAGGGCATTTCAATAATAGAGATCCTTATGTGAAATACAAGTCTAGAGTTGCATAGTTAACTCACCAAATTCATCATAAGTTTGATCAATGAAGTCCCCACTAGTTTATCCAATGTTGTTATTGGGGATAAGGTGCATCAACAGTGAATAATGGTGGAACTTGAAGTCTTTCATCTCTCCCTTCTTTGCATCACAAATTTGCACGTGCATACTGTCAATGATGAAGGCCACATAATCATATTCCTTATGGTGGAAAGGGTCCTGTATATCACATGCCATCAGAAAAAGAGAACAATACACATGATCCTCTGCACCATCACTTCCCAGTACTTTTTGCAACCCACACACTGTGTTTTTGAAATAATTTTTAAACCTACTCATAGGTAGAAAATCCCCACCTTTTTTGGAAGTAACCCTGCCTTCTTTAACCTATAAGGGATATGTGGTAGCATAACATTGTTCACAAAGAAGATTTTATTCCTATCAAACTTTCCCTATAAATTTTCCATGTCAATGGGTACATCCATTTGTCCCATTAATCGAAAGGCCTCAACAAAAGAAGTTCTATCCAATGTGCATAATACACTCCCATTATGCTTATGGAATTTCTTGGTTATTGGATTGTAGGAATTTATCAGGGCTTTCAACAAATCAACATCAATGAATACTTCTGGAAATATTAAGTTTGCCACATTTTTGTCCCATTTGTTACACATTGGCACATACTCTGTTCAATTCTGATAAAAGTACATAAAAAGATCATAACCAGTCACTCTAGGGAATTCAGCATCTTGAACAAAACATATGGGTCTTGAAAAATATGGTCATTTGAAAAATTGCATTTGATGATCCTGGGAGAATGTTTAGCAAATCCTCAGCATGCTTATTTGGCTTCCTGACCCTTGATTTTTTCTCAGTCTTAACAACACCCTTTTTCCTTTTCCCTTCCGTTGTGACTTCCACGACATTGTCATCTTCATCCTCACCATCAACCTCTTCTTCAAGAATTTCCTTGAATTCTTTGTCAACCATGTTCACTACAAATTATACTTTGAATTCTTTCACAGTAGCACAGAACACACAAAGCTCTACAACATTCAAATTTCAGAATGGACCAGAAAACAAGCTTCTTCATAGTGGAAAATACACTGACATTCAATCAAATCTTTGATGTTTAAAACATACAACTACGAGCTTTTTTTAATAAATTTAGCATGCATGAGCTTTGAAACCATTAATGCAAGTTTTCAGCAAGGTATATCAACTACAAATTCTAATCTTGGTGTACTTCTCAAGGCTTTATTTTACTTGGCTATGGTGATTCTATCTTTTTTCTTTCTTGGTATGACACATCAGCAATTTTCTTTTCAAAATCTAGTCTTCTACCCTTATGCTAAATCAAAACTTCAGTCTTCATAACCTCAGAAACACCTTTGGCAAGCAATCGCGTTCCTTTGATGATGCCTTAAAACATCCCAGACATAAGAGCGTTAAGCCCTTTTAAACACTGCATTGAAATCCTTTTATGCCTTTACACAACCCTGTACACTGTAAGATCTCAAACCTTCTCAACTAACACCTTTGCTATTATGATTTAACCACTACTTATATGAGTGTAAAAACCCTTGTTAAGACTTTCTCTTTACCCTTTATGCTCAAACATACATGTATTAGCAAAAACCCTGAAAACTTCTTCTACATTGCTCCGCTTACTTCATTACCCGAGACACCATAAGACTTCAAAATTTATCTTCTGATCATACATTCTTAGCTTCACATGTAGCATCGAAATATCTCTTAGCTTTCTTTTATTAATCCTTTAAGCCTCTATGGGTTACCTTCACCTCATATGATTAGAGAGCCTTCTCAAATGATAGGTCGCTTCTCTATTTACCCTTTCTCGTAAAAGCATAAAGCTCTTTCCTTTATTTCCTTTATTTACCAGTTTACAATTATACACTGAGATTGAACTTGTAACTACAAAGAAAGGATAAAATAGCCTTTCACTCATATGCTCACCTTGCAAGCATAAGGGTATAATGACACAGCTTCTTTTTCCACTTATCAACAACCCAGATCTGATCTAATAAAAAGAAAAAATAACATCATCGTTTGTTTTCTGCACATTCAAAATTTAAAACTTAAATTGTATGCCACAAGGGTTGGGCCCATCTAACATGGATGTCATGTCTTTATCTAATTCACTTGCACCAAGGCCCATCTAACAATTCAAGAGGTCCCACTCGACACTTTTATTGCTAGAACAAGGCTTTATGGTTGTCTATGAGCTCAAAAACATATGCATGTAAAAAAATTTGAACCTTTCATTCTTACAGAATCCTTTTACCTGTAGAACTATAAAACCTTTCATGTACCCTTTCAAATCAAGCTTTATGCCATGCCAGGGTATCACGCCCTTACACTATCCATTGAAACGTATATGCGTAAATCATAATTCAATACCTCTCTGCCCTTTCACTCAAACTGCTTATTCATAACCCCATAATAAGATCTTTCAAAGCACAATAGATATTTATGCTTCTTCAGTTTAAAACCATTTGTATGATCAGGAAGCCTATGGCCGAACCATTCTGATACTACAAAAACAAAAGTGTATCCTCGTAGAACATGAAATTCGTTATGCTGCTACACTGCATTATGAAATGCGACCACGAAAACAAAAGGAATAAGGTATTCCACTCTTATGTGAAACCCTACACTATAAGATCATAAAGGATGAAAATTAAGAACTTTACAAATCCTTTTCAAAAATTTGAAGGGAAACCTAGGGTTTTTCACACTTAAGGAATTTTCATGACTGCGTTAAGGGAAAAACCTTAAGAATTTGATAGAGTTTGATAGCACATGAAATAGGGCATGATTAGGGCAACCTAAAATTTTGGAAAATATGAGGAATGAAAACCCTAATCTACTTAATTCAAAAACTTAAATGATTTTTCACCCAAATTTTCAAAGTTTTTCTATACTATGAAAAATCAAACCAACACCTTTCAACACTTCAACTAGTTCCAAACCTAAATGTGGATTCTTTGAGATACAATAGAGTCAAGCTAGTGTATTCTAAAATTTTCATTGATGTGTTGGGCATAAATGGATAGACTTGTAACCACCATTCTATCTTAGTGCATCACCTCCTTTTCTCTTCCTACATTTTAATTTTAGTCTCCTTCTCACTTTTCCTCTCAAGTAGTAGTTTAGGTGCACTTTGATAGTAAGGAAATAGGCCTTTTGTAGAGATTTAGCCTCAAAGACCAAGTCCCACACTTGGAGGTTGTTTCTGTGTTGTACAAGGTTTCTTGAGGATCAAACCTCAAGCAAGGGTGTAGACTTTTGTGACAACAAGAACATCACCCCCAACTAGCAAGTAGTAGAGGTTAACATCTTCTTTACTCCCCACAGAGCCCATTTATTGTGAGTATCTATCAATGCACTCATACCACATTCTAGGAGCCTACTTGATTCCATACAAGGCTCTTTTTAATCAGCATATGTGGGTCTCTTTTTTGTGTGCTACAAAGCCTTCGAGTTTCTCTATGTATACCTCCTCCTTGAATTCACCATTAAGGAATATTGTCTTGACATCCATTTGATGGATTTGCCATCCTATTTGTGCTAAAAATGAGATCACACCTCTTATAGAAGTATACCTAGTTACTAGAGAAAATATCTCCTCGTAATCTCTTCCCCCATCCTTAGAGAACCCATTGGCCATGAACTTTTCCTTGTATTTATCGATGTTACCATATGCATCATGCTTTATCTTTTAGATCTAGTGTGATTCAAAGATAGCTATATCTGTTGGTCTAGTCACTATTTCCCACACATCTTTCTTCATAATTGAGTTATACTCCTCAACCATAGCATCCTACCATGCCTAATGTTGTATAACTTCTTGATAGCTTAAAGGTTCACTATCTACCAACTGACTAACTAATGCCACATAGTCATTGAACTTGGTTGGTTGTTTTTTAATCTCTAGTACTCCTTCTAGGAGCATCTAAAAACTCTTGAGTATCCCTTTTTGTCTCTTAAACATCACAATTCCTATTGCCTATTGGGACTCAAAATTGACACCCTAATTTTGAGCATCATCCTAAAGATTGAGCCCTATAAATGCTTACAATGCATGTGTACTCAACTATAATTTTGAGTCCTATGAGGTGTTTAATGTTTCTGACACCTTGCATTTATTATATCCATGCATCCCATAAAGATAAATTTCCATTTTGAGTCAGTTCATGAAGTTTTGTTTTGAGCAATGTTCATTTCTGCATTTTTGCCTAAGTGCCAAACAGTGAAAGGAAGAATAGTTTGCAATTGAATATCTTCCACTCATTAATGTTTCATGATTTTCCACTTTTGGAATGTTCACTACATATATCATAGAACCTATGTTTCGGATTTCAAATTTTTTGGCATGTTTTGACTAGGTTTTGAATCCATAAAAGTTGGTTGTTTACTATTGTTATGCTAATGTAAATTGTTCAGAATTTTGGGAGGCTCTATTTGACTAATTGTAACTTTGACCCAGTTTACAAAAATGATAAAAATCCTTTTGTGTTGCATTCTAGGTGCTAGACACTTATTATTTTTCATGTTTGAGCTTATCAGAAATTTCTTTGATCAATTTTTCAATGCGATTCCATATGCAATTTGGAATGTTATACAAGTGTCATAAAGTGTAGATTGATCGATACCCCAATTCAATATGTCATAGCTCCATTTTTGTGATATATTAAATCAAATGGACTATATGGCTATGTTCTATTCTGAAAATAATTTAAGTTTTCTAGTTTCCAAGTCTTGATGAATCCTTTAACACACTTTCCAAGGTCTATTCCTTGTGTAAAAAACTTTCAACCACTATTCCCAGTTATGCAAATCCACGTACCCCACTTTGTACACTTGCAAAATGCACCTAATTATTCATAATGAGACCAAATCATAGATTTATACTCTCCATGTGATAGTGAACTAATGCCCTAGTTTTTGTGCCCTCAAGTGTCAGTTTAAACTATTTTCAAAGCCAAACCTGAATGTGATTTATTATTTTCTAATATGTTTGCTTGCAGGTAGTTTTAAGAAGGCAACTTAGATGGTCAATATATTTTGACACCAAATTCTTCACGAGATGACATTTAATAAAGTAAGACAATGTGGAATAGAGAATTAACATGTTAGTTTTCAAAGCTCAATTGGGTTATTTGATCAATTTTTAAGGCTAGTCAGAGAACCTTCTAGCACGAAATTGGTAGTTTGCAGAGAAAGTGGTAAAATGAGCTTTAAAGTTTTATTCAATGATTTAATTAGAGTCTAATTAGTACCAAGTAATTGATGGATCAAAATATAATTTAGGTGTTTCAATATGATTTTTGTTTTAATTGGATCCACTCTAGGGCCCAACCTATTTCAATGGGTTGACTGGGCATTGGTTTTAAAGGGGATGTTGTAATGATTTTACTCATTATGATTCCTTGGTATTCACACTTGTGTTTGAATACCAAATGGGATGTAATAAATGAACATAGAAAGTGTTTTCTAATAAATTTTTTATTAGACCTATGTGTTTTAATGTAACAAAAATAGTAAGGAAAATATCCCACATGGGGAATAATGTATTATTACCTAAGAGTGGAGTAAGAGTTGAAAATTGTCTTAATATGGTGACTTGGTATGTGCACATCATTGATCCAATATCTAGTATTGATATTAGTAAAGATAACGAGTTTGAAGTTGAATACATTTACTCTATTAATTGGACAAAATTTGATGTGCCCTTTGAGCAACAGATGGAGAAATATTCAAACTCTTCATCTTCACCCTATCATGTGGAAATCCACTAGTTTTCTATCATCATTTATTGTGTGGTACAATACTACTCCCAATAAGATTTCTAGCAATATTTCTAATGCACATTATGAATAATTATTTTGTCAAATATTCCCATGATAAAGAAATAATTAGTGATCAAGAGGACATGAGGGGAGAGTGGAAACTTTTGTTAAAGAGATTGATGGATGTTTTAATAGCAACTATATTAGAACAAAATCTTTTGAAGTGGAGATTGATCATAGAGGGATTACTTTGATAACTCAAGAATCATCTCTGATACAACCAATTCATCGAGCTCCTCAAATAAGTATATAGTTGAATCCAAAAAGAACTATTACACCTCCTACTTACATTTTTTAATATGTTAGGTTGTAGTCAGCACAACAAATCAAAATAGAATTCATGATTTTCTCTAAAATTGGGCCCATGCACCGTTTGGAAGAGGTAATCACTAACGCCAATGGAACGGTGTGAAAATAAAGTTTCCAATGAACGTGGGGAGTCAATCACTATGAAATAGGTTATATGTTAATAAAATATGAGTAGAGTATCCAAGATGGATGAAGAAAGGCAACCCATGAATTAGTCATTTAGCCAATCAAGTTCTTCTTTAGTAAATTGTGAGGTAGTCATATATTCTAAAAAAAAAGGTAAGCATGCAGAGAGCTGTTGGCATGTTTAGGAGAAGGGTCATTGAAAAAGTTGGAGCCATATGGTTTGAAGCCCAAACATGTGCACTAACTCATGGTGGTAGAAATTATTGAAAACTAGGCCACACTAGGAACAAAGCTCATTCCATAGTAGTGACAAGTGAAAGATGGATATGTTGGAGGTGTCTCTTTGTAGTTTGTAGGTAGATTTCACTAATAATACTACCTTGTATGTGAATGGCCTAACCAGCTTCAACACCTTATTTGAATCTTTGATAGGCAAAAGAAGTATAGTTTCCTTTTCACATGATCTGCTCACATGCTACCTACCCCTACATACGCAAAGAGGAAGTTAGAAATAATGAATGAGAAAAATAAATGGAGGATGGGGGAATCTTTGAAGGGATTCATAAGTTTTGATTGATAAGATGGAGATGTCATCTCTGAAATGCCCATTTGAAAGGCCCCCTATTGTCTTTTTGACTTTTCTTGACTAAAGAAGGGTGACTTTGAGAGCTGAGAGATGATGAAAAGGAGAGAGATAGATGTGCATCTTGATTCTAACAAAGAATATGAAAATCTCCTCCAAGTGTAGGTGCAATGAGGGTAGAAGGCATCAGATCAGTCAAAAGGAAAATAAAATGTTATATCCCACATTACTCATGTGATAAGATTTCAGATTATTTAAATACCCCGTGACACAATAAGACTAATGTCAAAAAGACACCCACCTTTTAAGACACAAGGAATGTGTTTGGAGGGCCCATTCAACCAAATTGAGGATAGGTAAGTCAAATTTTGACCAAGCACACACAAAACAATGTGATGATCTCAGTAGATGATGTCATAGTATGACTGGACTATTTGGACCAACTATAAGTTGACACACAATAGCAGGTAGATGATTTGCATGGTGACACATGGGAGATGAGATCAAAACTTGGTGTAGATTTTGAGGTGGCCACTTTGGTGAGGAAGGATAGGCATTGCAACATCACATACCTGCAAGTGACATCACAATTGCTGACCAAGAATATAGGAAAGTGACATTAGGAGTTGTGGTGATTGGTAGTGAAATGGCAGACCTCAAATCATAGTTTTCTAAATTGCACCATGTATCGAATCCAATGCCAGGTGCTTCCCCATACTGTAAAGTTTCTTGACCATAGAGAATGTGAGAAAGTGTCTTACCACCACATGGTACTAGGCCTGAGTGGCAAATGATGTGGCAATAGTAGATTTCCAGCCATTTAGATGGTGCTACATGGCGATGACATGGTAGGATACCTAGTAGGTGATGATTTGGTAGATGGTGATTTAGAAGACAACCAATTAGAGTATGACACATGTCATAGATCGATCAAGTAGGTTTAACTCAGATTGGAATATTGGAGGGAAAAATTAGGCATGAAAAAATATAATTTTTATTATTATTCTAGTTTGTAAATGTAGAACAATTTTGAATTAAAATATTATATTCTAAAGTTTTTGACTTTAGAAAAGACTTAAATATTTGTCATGAAGATCAGTCCTGAGGGTCATGCCAGGAACCTGATTTTCAAATGGACATCTTCAACATCTCAAATGCACCGACATAGGACTATCATATACATTGGAACCAAGAGAGAATGAAATTTCCATATTTAATGTTTTTTTTTTGTATAGGAGGTCATATTCAAGTAATTATGGGTTTTGTACCTAGTTTGTTTAATGATTTATCAGCATTTTCGATGCATACGTAATGTTTTTGTTAGGACAAGGGTTTCTCATTGGTTAGAGAATAAATTTTGAGTTTGTTGACATACAATGATGAGATTCCTTTCAGATTTCGATTGCAAAGAGAAGAGATATGTTTTGCAAAATTAGGGGATGGAGATTCAAGTGGACACTATCATTTCCATATCATATCCAAATTCTTTTTCCTTCCTATATCTTTCTCTTTCTATCTCATTATAAGGGTTCCAATTTATTGGATATTTTTCACTCCTGTGATAACACAAGGATGGCTCCAATTTTGGAGAAATTTTATTAGTGTTTTGATACCATGGCTTGTTCCAATTGGTTTGTAATACCACAAGGTTAGATCTAGAGCTGTGATTCCACCATTTTTCTTCACAAAATTTCTTTGTTATGAATAGGAGTATTGTAGTTTCTTGTAACAAAATAGATTATATAGTCATTTGTAGTGTATATTCTAATTTTTGGCATATACTAAGATGTATTGGTTTCTTGAGGAGATTAATACAAAGCTTCATTTTCTTAGTTTCACTATGATTCTTCTCTCCTTCCTCTATTGTCTACAATGTTTTGTGTTTAAGAATAAAGAGCTTAAAACCATTTCCAATCCCTTAAGGTTGAATGTTTGGATATTTTTGCTATTGGAACAAAGATCCAAGGAAATACTTATTTACCTTGATAGGGTTACAAGTTTTAGGAAGAGGATATTATAATAAGTATGAGGATTTTTATGAAGATAGATATCTATTTACAAGGTGAATGGATAGATCAAATATATGAAAATATGAGTATATCTCAACTTAACATGTGTATGTTTTGACTTAGCTTATGCCCAATGGGTAAGGGATTGATCAACTAAGAGATTGCATGTGTCTGTTGTTGCATACTTGGGTTGTGCTAATATTCAACATCATTAATCAAAATATTTTCCCTTTCATGTTGAATAGCTCAAAAGTGTTACCCTTGCTCAGCTTGTGGGTATCGTAGAATTTGCAATTTTTGACTACATATCTTTATTAATGCATGAGTATAAGAGAAATAAGGCATCAATTTTCTTCTTTTAGATTTAGTTTTATGCTTTTAACACTGGTACCATATGAAGAATCTATAGGTCAACCCACCTAAGTTTTGCAAAGGCTAAAGTAGAAAAAGGGTCTAGCCTTATAGTTGGCCCAGTGTCTAAAAGGGTATGTTATAGATGGGAAGTAGCTACCCCTAGATGTATTCTATTCTCATTGGGATATTTCAATTGTGAAGTTTTAAAACACCAAAAAAAGGGTGACTCTACTAGGGAGATAATGGAAAATCAGCCTTGTTAAAAGGATAAGAATCTCTAGTGTGAATTGAATATTTTAGTCCTTTTATCAGAATGATTTTTCCCATCCGAGTCACCAACAAAATGGTTTCTCTATTGGCGATGTATTGAATCTAAATGACTGATAAACCTTGAGAATTTCAAAAAAGGAGATTCAGTAAAATAGAAGAAGTGTGTGAAATAATTTACAACAATAAATTTTTTGATGTTCTTTCCAGTTTCTTACTCCAAAACATGCATCCTAGTAATGTTTCATCCATGATTTGCAGTAGTAGCTTTCAGGGTTGTGTGTAAATTGTATTATTACTAAGAGGTTTTATCATCAATCAATTCAGCCGAATTTTTGTTTCAAGGTGTTATTTTAAAGTCAGAGTCAAGAATGAACACAATGTTTGTGTTCTCTTTTTCAAGTTTTTAAATCTACAAGAGTGGTTTGATGATTTTCATTTCTCGTACAAATGAAGGTCAGGATCAAATTTGTCAAGTGACAAATTATTTTTTATTTCTCGCATGTGTGAGTGGAGACTCTATATCTCTATACAAGTTGTTCCTAGTTAATTTCATTGTAATATTTTTAAGGACTTTCAAGTTTTATGCGTAGATATGAAGCTTTTGATAAGTTTCTTGGAGAAGAAGTGTTTCTTCATTAGAGAGTATCAATGTTGTTCTCAATTTCCTCTTATAAGAAGTAGAAGTGTGAAAAAGTAAATCACAATAGTGATTTCTTTATCCTCTATCAAGGAGGTGGCAGCTTTACGTAGTTTTAATCAGTGGTGTGAAGGAGTTGAAGTTTACACCCATGTCAACTCAATAGATTGAGTTTGAACATTGGCACTTGAGGTATTTTGATTTTCATGTTTCTCTTTCATGGAAGTCAAATGTTAGAAATCGTTGCCTCTATTCAGTGATTTTCAACACTAGGATAAAGAGGTAGAAGTTTAAATTTAGAATGGAATTAGATCTCAGATCTAAAGTTAGTTTACCAATGAATGAAGATGTGCTTGAAGATATAGTAGAGATAACAAAAGAACTCTATAATCAGTTTGTTAGTTTTATAAGGAATTTAGTAAGAAATGCTAAAGGTTTAGGAGATGATTAGATTTCTGTAAAGTTTAAATTAGCACTCGTGTTTTTGCATTTTGATTTAAGACCTAAGGAATCTTCCTCACCTATTGTTTTCCTTGATGTTTTTATACCTAATTTAGTTAACTAGCCAACATATTTAAGATTAGAAAATCTTTTGCAAATCAAAGAATATGTCATGAAGATGGAAAGTGATTTGTATGATAATAAAATTCATGCTGAGTATTCTAATGATGATGGTGAATGTGTTGAAAAGAATAATGAATATAATGAATCCATAGTGAAAGATAATTTGTCTTCCGAATTTGAAGAGGACGATTCAAATTCTAGTGAATCAAATGATTTCAGTCAACATTACTAAACTGGATACATAACTAAAAATGAATCATGTGATGACATGTATAAATGTGGAGAACATTGTAGTAGAAAAAATGATGGCTCTTCTTGCAATGAGAATGGTAATAATGATGTACCTAGTGATGAGGCATCTTGCAATGAAGAGGATTTTTATTTTTTAGATTATTGTACTGATGCTATTGTTGTTGTAAGTATTTTTCAGATTATTCTACTAATGTTGCTATTGTTGTAGGTATTCTAGATCAGTCATCTTATGATCAAATCCTAGGAGAATAGAGTTTTGATGAAGTCTTGTTTAACATTGATGAAATTTTATAACTACTAGCTCATGATTGTGAAAGGTATGCAAATGTTTCTAAGAATGTTACAATTTTCCCATATTGTATTTCTTCTCAAGATGAAGTCCTTTCCCCTAAGTTTGATGTTGAAAGTGATAAAAATTTAGAATGTCATGTGTTAGATCTTGGAGGTGTATGTGACCACAATTCAAAAGACAATACACATGACAACTTGTTTGATGTAGAGAATAGTGCTAAGGATGGATTTAATGTTGATCTAGATTATTTTCGTGTTGATAATGCTATAATAAATTTTGATGTCTGATATGATTAAAATAAAAATGATAGAAGATTTAAATCTAATTTTGAGTTTTCCTCTTTTTCTAATGAGTCTAGTGATGATGAGTTTGAAAGATTTAAAGTTCATTCCAATGAGTTCTTGGAAAGAGACAAGTATAGTAATCAACAAGTTTTTTCTAAGAACTTTCACGACAAGTTTCATAGCTTGGTAATTAATCCATTGTTTGAATAATGTGAAGGATTTTTAGAACATGTTGAATCTGATTGAATGTCAACTAATATTGCAAAGGAGGAGAAATTAGATTTCATATCCCCTTCATATTCGGTTACACAAGATGAGTTTCAAATCTATGACGTGTGATTCATTGAATCAAGAAGAGTATGATTCTTTCATATTTTCATTGGATAGAATGCATGAGTCATTTAGAACAAATGTTTTTTAGTCTAATTATGAAATCCAAGAGAATTTTGATCTATACTTCTATAATGAGAAATTGGTAGATGATGATTCTAGCATTTATATTTATTATGAAAGTGAAGATGTAAATTAAGTTTTGCCAAGAGAATTATTTAGAATATTAATTTGATTGGTGAAACTAATAGAAGCCATGTTTCCACCATACCTAATGGAAGTGTAGATTAAAATTAGGTCTATGGTAGAGGTACTTGAAGTTTTGTTGAATTTTCGGTGGCCCAGGGCCATCATTTGTACAGTTTAGGAGTAGTTGTTTTTAATTTCAATAAGTTGTTCAAGAGAAGTATTTTCTACTAGTGTGTGCTCTACTTCTTCTAGTGACTCTAAATTATTTCCATGGCTTCCAAGGACATGCATCCCTAAAAAAAATGACTATTGGGAGTCAAAATTGAAGCCCTAATTTTGAGTATCATCCTAAAGATTGAGCCCTATAAGAACTTTCAATGCATGTGTACCTGATTGTAGTTTTGACGTCTATGATGTGTTTAATGTTTCTAAAACCTTGCATTAACTATATCCATCCATATAATGATGATAAATATCCATTGTGAGTCATTTCGTGAAGTTTCATTTTGAGCAATGTTTATTTCTGTATTTTTGCCCAAGTGTGAAATAGTGACAAGAATCCTAGTTTGCAATTGAATATCTTGTACCCATTAATTTTTCACGACTGACCACTTTGGAAATGTTTAATATGCATATAAAAGAAATTAGGTTTCATATTTCAAGTTTTTTTGACATGTTTTGGCTAGGTTTTGAATCCCTCAAAGTCAATTGTTTATTGTTGTCACGCTAATGTAAAATATTCAAAAATTTGGGAGACCCTATATGACCAGTTGTAACTTTGACCAAGTTGACTAAACCATGAAAATTCATTGTATAGAATTCTAGGTGTTAGATACTTATTATTTTTTAGATTTGAACTTATCACAAATCAATTTGATTGGTTTTTGAATGTGATTCCATAAACAATTTGTAAATTTCTACTCGTGTCATAAAGTGTAGATTGATCAATACCACTATTTGGGATGTCATTACTCCATTTATATGATAGATGAGATCAAATGGATTGTTCCACTTTTTTCTATTCTAAAAATTATTTAAGTGTGCTAGTTTGGAAGTCTTGACAAATCCATCTACACACTTTCCCAAGTCCTTTTCATTTGTAAAAATCTTTTTCTTCCATTATTCCTAGTTATGCAAATCTAGGTACCCCACTTTGCACGCTCGTGAAATGTGTCCAATTATTCATGATGAGCCAAAATCACAAATTTATACTCTCCTTATAACAATGAACCAATGTCCCATTTTTTGTTCCCTGAAGTGTTACTTTGACCTATTTTCAAAGCCAAAACCAAATGTGATTTATTATTTTCTAACGTGTTTGCTTACAGGAAGTTTAAAAAAGGCAACTTGGATGGTCAATATCTTTTGATCTAAAATTTTTCATGAGAAAAGATTTGATAGGGTAAGAAAATGTGGAATAGAGAATCAACATTTCAATTTTCAGAGCTTAGTTAGGTTTTTTGATCAGTTTTTATGGCTAGTCAGAGGACTTGTTGGTAAAAAATTGGTAGTTTGCACAGAAAGTGGTAAATGAGTTTTAAAGTTTTATTCAGTGATTGAATTAGAGTCTAATTAGTGTTAGGTGATTGATGGATGAAAATATCATTTCATTTGTTTCATTGCAAATATTGTTTTAGTTGGATCCACTTGGGGGCCTAACCTATTTCAATGGATTGACTAGGCATTGGTTTTAAAGGGGATGTGGTAATGATTTTACTCATCATAATTCCTTGGTATGAACACTTTTGTTTGAAGACTGATTGGGATGTAAGAAATGAATGTACAAAATTTTTTCTAATCAATTTGGTATTAGACCTATGTGTTTTAATGTAACAAAAATATTAAGGGAAACATCCCAAATGGGGAATAGTGTGTTATCACATAAAAGTGGAGAAATATTTGAAAGTTATTTTAATATGGAAGCTTGGTATGTGCATATCATTGATCAAAGATCCTGTGTTGATATTATTAAAGATGGGGATTTTTAATTTGAATACATGTACTTTGTTAAATGGATAGAAACTGATGTGCCCTTTGAGCAACGAATGGAGAAATATTCAAACTCTTTGTCTTCACCCTAGCATTTAGAAATCCACTTGTTTTCTATCATTAATTTTTGTGTGAGAATACTACTCCTAACAAGATTTGTAGAAATATTTCTAATACACATTATGAAGAATTATCTTTTAAAATATTTTGATGATAAAGAAATAGCTAGTGATAAGGAGGAGATGGGGGGAGAGTGGCATTTTTTTGAAGAGCTTTATGGATGTCTTAATAGCAGCTACTTCATAATTAAATCTTTTGAAGTGGAGATTGATTGTAGAGGGATTGCTCTAATAACTCAAGAATCATCTCCAATACAACCAATTCATCAAACTCCTTAGATAGGTTTATAGTTGAATCCAAAAACAACTATTAGACCTCTTGATCACATTTTTTAAGATTTTAGGTTACAATCAACACAAAAAATAAAAATAACATTCATTGATGTCAATGGGAGGGTGTAGAAATTTGGGTTTCCATTGAAATGTGGGGAATCAATCACTATGGAATAGGTTATATGTTAATAAAAATTGAGCAGGGTATCTAAGCTTGATGAAGATAGGCGAGCTGTAAGTTAGTCATTTAGCTAATGAAAGTTCTTCTTTAGTGCATTGTAAGGCAACTATATATACTAAAATAGAGGTAAGCATGCAGATAGTGGATTGCATGTTGAGGAGTAGATCTGTTGAAAAACTTGGATCCATATGGTGTGAAGATCAACCATGTGCCCTAGCTCATAGTGGTAAAAAAGTTTGAAAAGAAGGCCATGGAAGGAAGAAAGCTTCATCCATGAAAATTACAAGTAGAACATGGCTATGTCAGAGGTGTACCCTTTCTAGATTCTAGGAAGATTTCACTCATAATGTCACCTTGTATGTGAATGACCTAACTAACTTCAATGCCTTATTTGTATCATTGATAGGAAAAATAAATATAGTCACCTTTTCACATGATCTGCTTACATGCCACCTACCCCTCCATATATAAAGAGGAAATTAGAACTCATGAAGGAGAAAAATGCATGGAGGAAGGGGGAATCCTTGATGGAACCCATAATTTTTTATTGATAAGATGAAAATGTCATATCTAAAATGCTCATTTTGGAGCCCCTATATTATTTTTTTGACTTTTCTCAACTATGGAAGGGCAACTTTGAGAGCTAAGAGATGATGGAAAGGAGCAAGGTAGTTATGCATAATTATCTAACAAAGAATGTTTAAAGCTCCTCCAAGTGTAGTCACATTAAGGGTAGAAGGGATCACATTAGTCAAAAGGAAAGTAAAATGCTATATCCCATGTTGCTCCTATGGTAAGCTTTCAACTTATTTAAGTACCCCACAACACACCCACCTTTTTAAGAATAATGTCCAAAATACACCCACCTTATTTAAGAATAAGGAAAGTAAAATGCTATATCCCATGTTTTTCCTATGGTAGGCTTTCAGCTTATTTAAGAATAATGTCCAAAATAAACCGACCTTTTTAGACACAAGGAAAGTGTGCAGAGGGCCCACCCTACTGGATCGAGGAAAGGCAAGCCAACTTTTGACCAAGCACATGCAGAACAATGTGATGACATCAGTGAATGATGTGGCAGTATGACTTAACCATCTAAACCAACTATAAGTTGACACATCACAGTAGGTAGTAAATTCCCGTAGTGATATGTGGTGGATGAGATTAGAGCTTGTTGTAGATTTTGAGATGGCCACATTGGTGAGGAAGGACATGTGTCGTGATGTCACTTTTCAGCAGGAGACATGGTAATTGTTGACTATGAATGTAGGAAAGTGACATTGCAAGAAATGGTGGTTGGTAGTGACATGGCTGGCACAAAATTGTAGTTGACCAAATCTTTCCATGTGTCCAATATAATGATAGATGTTTTCCCACATTGTAAAGTTGCTTGACCATTATAGAAAGTGAGAAAGTGCCTTGTCACCATGTAGCAGTGAGCACAGCTAGAAGATGACATGGAAAGGGCATATTTTTGGCCAATTAGGATGTGTTAAGTGGAAATAATTTTGCAGGACACCTAGTAGGTGATGATGTGATAGATGATGGTGCAGAAGATAGCTAATTAAAGCTCAATCAAATAAGTTTTACTCGAACTGGGAAATAGAAGGGAAAAATCATTAATGATTTTTTTAATTTTTTTCTAAATTTTATTCTAGTTTCTTAATGTAGTACCATTTTAAATTAAAATATTATATTCTAAATTTTTCACTTTTGAAAATATTTAAATATTTTTCTTGAAGTTCAGTCCTGAAGCTCATGCTAGGAACTTGATTTTCAAATGGATGTCCTGGGCATCTACGACGAACCAACATAGGACTATCATATACCATTGGAATTGAGAGAATGAAATTTCTATATTTGAGATTATTTTTTGCACAAGAGGCCATGTATTTAAGTTGTTCAGAGTTTTGTACTAGGTGCCTATTTTCCAACCACTTTCTATTTTTGCAGTTTAGATCTAATTTTATGGAAAAATGGTGAACTAGGTGAATACCAAAGGAAATAAGGATGCAATTGATGACATTTTTCTCACCTGCAAATTATTTTAGTAAATGATTTATTAGAATTTCAAATGCGTACCTGATGTTTTTGTCAGGACAAGGGTTTCTCATTAGTTAGAGAAGATATTTTGTGTTTTTTGAGATACAATGATGAGATTCCCTTTAGATTTTGGTTGTAGAGAGATGTTTTGCAACAATAAGGGATGGAGATTGAAGTGGACACAAGTCATTTCTATATTAGAATTGGTTTCTTCTTCCTTCCTACATCTTTCTATTTATCTCTCATTGTAAGGGTTCTAGTTTATTAGATATTTTTCACTACTCTAATACCACAAGGATGGTTCCAATTTTAGAGAAATTTTCACAGTGTTGCGATACCAAGATCGGTTCTAGTTGGTTTGTGATACCAAAAGGTTAGATCTAGAGATATGATTCTATCATTTTTCTTTACCATTTCTCTATGCTATGAACAACATTATTCTAATTTCTTGTAAGAAAATAGATTATATAGTTGTTATTTTTGTATATTCTAAGTTTTGGCATATACCATGATGTATTGGTTTCAAGGAGATTAATACGAAGCTTCGTTTTCTTAGTTTCATTCTTATTCTCATCTCCTTCCTTTGTTGTCTACAATGTTTTATGTTTAGGAACAAAGAGCTTAAACCCATTTGCAATTGTATAAGGTTTAATGTTTGGATAGGTTTTCTATTGGAACAAAGAGACAAGAAAATGCTTATTTACATTGATAGTGTTGCAAGTTTCACTAGGAGGATATTACAATAAGTATGAGAGTTTTTATGAAGATAGATGTTTATTTACAAGGTGACTGGATAAATCATATATTTGAATATATGAGTATATCTTAGGTATTCATGTTTATGTTTTGACCTAACTTATACCAAATGGATAAGGGACTAATCAACTAGGAGATTACATGTGTTTGTTGTTGCATACTTGGGTTGTTCTGATATAAAACATCATTAATCAAAATCTTTTCCCTTTCATATTGAAGAGATAAAAAGTGTTACCCTCACTTAGCTTGTACATTTCATAGAACATACAATTTTCTACTAAATATTTTTGTTGTTGCATGACTATAGGAGAAATAAGGGTTTTATTTGCTCTGTTTAGATTCAGTTGTATACTTTTAACACTAGTACCATATGAAGAATCTATAGGTATACCAGCCTAAGATTTGTAAGCCTAAAGTAGAAGAAGGGTCTAGCCTTATAGTTAGCCTAGTGTCGAAAAAGGTATGTTGTAGATGGGAAGTAGCAACCCCTAGATGTATTCTATTCTCATTGGGATATTTGAAACATGACATTTTAAAACACCATTACTTCCAACTATAAAGGATGAAATATGAACGCCTAAGTCTTCTATATGTATTTCTTATTGAAAATGGATTGATACAAGTGTCATAAATGTATTTCAATCATCGGTTTCTCACTAATGTCAAACTTGCTAATTGCTAGTAAGATAATTTCTTATATGATTTAAGTACTGTCATTTATTTGATTGATATAGAGGATTTGATCAAATGAGGTAACAATAGAACCTAGAAGAAATGTTGAGTTATAATATAGAAAGGAGTACAAGAATTAGTTTAGATAATGATATTATAGTGCTTGGATAATTTACTTAAGGTTGTAAAGGTTGGTTACATTGATAAACTTTACAAGAAAAATTTTAAAGAAGTTGGCATGTCATGCTTAACATTATAAACAATAGGTAGCAAGAAAAGTTAGTGAAAGCTGAGAAAAAAATCAGTTAGAGCCAAGAAAAGTCAATTTTAGTGTAAGCTGAGTATAATAGTGTAAGCCAAGTAAAGTTTAGTTGATGCTGAGCATGAGTAAACTTTAGTTCATGTCGAGTGATCTAATAGAGGATTTCAAGCAATGTAGCATGTTTCGAGCATCATAAGCCAGTTAGAGCCAGGTGTCACCATTATCAGAAAGATCAAGAATTTGATGAATATGATCCAACAAGTTTAATTTCTTGAATTGTGTGAACCATGTGGAAGATAAGGTTCATAAGCTAGTGGCATAGAATTCATAATAAAACATTTTGAGGCTAATTCAAAGTGGGTTGAAGGGGAAGTTTGTAGAAGGGGATGAAATGAAAAGAAGGGTAGATTCATTGAATCTTACCTAATCCAACCTTAACCTGAAATGACCAATTGAGGATGAATGGAAAAATATCTTAATTCTCTATTTATAGAGATTTTTGGTCAAAAGTAAGAGATGTCATGTGTGAGAACCTAAGGAAGACAAGGAGTCTAGGGTATTACTTCACTCAATGACCTAAGAGAAGGGACTACATTAGCAAGCAAAGTAAGAAGGCTTAAGGGTATGAATGCTTGCAGAGTGAACAAGCTATCAGACCTGAAGTGTGTGAAAGTCAAGCACAATAGAGGACTAAAATAGAGATCTGTAATCTACAAGTGTGTTGTAAGTTATTATTAGATCAAGCCTTACTATTACTTTCAAATCATTGTATTAGTATAGGGTACATCCTTTGGATTAAGTTTGACCTAATAGTCATTTGTAAATCCTTTAACTAGGTGGCATTCCAAGTGAATGATCTGAATTCCTCTAACAAGGATAACTCCTAATAGGGTGATTGAAATCCTTGAACCAGGTCACATTTAATAGTGTGTATTGTAACCCTTAATAGGGTTGGCCTTTCATATGGCATCCCTTCAAAAGAGTGAGAATAAGTAGCATGTTATTGGTGGTTTTTCCCAAGTTGGGTTTCAACATAAAATCATTGTGTCAAATGTGTTATTGAATCTATTATCTTTCATGTTTACATTTCTACAAATTAATTTGATAGCAACCTACAAGTTTAAGTGAATGCATAATCTAATGGATGCATGAATGATAAAAATATTTATGGGTTCACTAAGTTGTGAGAACTTTTAATTTCACACCTAGACCTTGGATAAATAATTCAACCCCCACTCTTAATTATTCTAAAGAATTCCAACAATATCTATCGGAGCCATCTACTTAAGAGGACTAGTTAGAAGGTACTAAAAGAAAAAATATCAAGATGTCAAAAAGATAGAGGTACCCAAGCTCAATAGAGATTACTTTCATGAATGGAAAAGTTTGATGAAGCTACACCTAAGAGGACTTGGAGATCATGCACAATCTACCATTGCTACTGAGTATGATGATCCTACTAGAGTCTTAATTGGTTAAGATTTGAAAAAGAAGAAATAACACAACCAAACAATGTGGGAGATTGCCTCTGCCCAAAGCTATGTTGAGTTTGATTATATCAAGGGTTGTGACAATGAAAATAAAATGTGGGATGCTCTACACACTATATATGGAGGTGACAACAAATTTATAATTGAAAAAGCTATAAGTCTTAGAGGTAAGTTTGATGATATGAGAATGCAAGAAAATGAGAATGTTGCTCAATATTGTTCTAGGATAAAAGATGTTCTTAATGCAATAAGAGGAGCCACTAGAAAAATGGGTGATGATATCGTAGTAAAAAAATCTTTGAGAAAATTGTTGCCCATCTATGTTATTAGAGTTTTTCCAATACAAGAATTAAGATGTATACTGGGGAATGAACTAACTCTTGAAGATCTGGTAGGTAGACTCACTAATTTTAAGCTATCTAATATTTATAATTACAAATCTAAAAATATTTAATTAGCTTTCAAAGATAAGTTGTCATTCAAGGAACCCAATGAGAAGAAGAATAAAAGTTAAAATAATTTTCCAGTGACAGTGATATAGATGAGGAAGATGTAGATCAAATTGAAGCACTACTGGCAATGAGATTTCATAGAGGTTAAGGCAAGTTTAAAGGTAAGTTTCCTATCATGTGTTTCAATTGCAATGAGGTTGGTCATATTGCTACCAGATGTCTAGAGATGAAGAATTACAAAGGTGGTGAGAAGTACAAAAGTAGAAAAGATGAAGGCAACAGAGAGTACAAATGGAAACGCAAGAAGTCTTACAACTTTGTTTAAGAGCAAACAAAAGATGGATTTGACAATCATGATGATGAAGTGGTGTATATCATAATGAAGAATGAATCTAATGAAGATGAGGCAACTACACTAGTGTTTTGTGTGAGCAAGAATGATAGATGGATCATTGATAGTGAGTGTTTACATTACATGACTAGAGATAAAGGTAAGTTCATTACCTTGAATTATTATGATGGAAATAGTGTAAGGTTTGGTAATGAGACACCATGTCTGATGAAAGGAAAAGGTTCTATCATGTGCATAGAAAATATTTTATGTGACAATGCTTACTATGTTGAAGTGTCATGCCCAAAAAAAAATGCGGACAAAAACACATGCAATTTTTTTTTTTTTTATAATAAATAATTTCACTAGATTTGAATAGTTTAAAATAGTTAGAATAAAGGTACAATGAGGACATTGAACGTGTTCTTCAATCAAGAGCCTTGATATTCCATTTAGGTTTAAGAAAAAAAGGTATGAATAGATCGTTAAGTCTGAGCATTCATTATTCAATCGGTTAATTTAAATTGAACAATCCAGTTTTCAACTAATTGAAAGATTTGACACATTATCACTATGATTTTCTTTCTTTTTTAAATTCGACATGAAATGACGATCCTTTCACTACCTACTAACCTTAACTTAATAATTTAAACAACATAACAAATTTTAAACATCTATCTCTAACCTTTAATATAATTACATAAACAAACTCCAACTTTAATTTAAAATAATTACATTCAAATCGATAATCTATTTAATATAAAACATCCCCAACTATAACATTATGACCCAAATGTAATTGCTACTAAATAGTAAAATAAAACTTAATATCTTTACCTTCTAATCTAATATTTACTAAAAAATTCTAATACTAACTAATTTAAGAACTTTATTTTATAGAAACACACTAAAACAATTTTAATTAAATCTAAAAAAAACCTAACGAGAAAAAATTATAATCACTACATAATTGATACTAACTACTCTTAACATTTCTTTTTAAACTAATGCTGAATCTAATACCAATACTAATACTAATAACATACAATTTAATATAATAAAATTTAAACTAACCTAAACTGCACACTAACAACTATACTAAAGAAAAAAAATAATAACCCAAAAATAAAATCTAATCTACATCCTACCCTAACCTGACCTGCCCCTCCCATCCACAATAGGTAGGGCACGTGGCCCTATGACATGGCCGCTTCCAACCACCACCTCTTCAAAAGTACTATGCACTAAAGGCTCCTACGCCAACATTAAAACTGCCCCCCTCTTTCTACGAACCTAGCACTTTAATGCACTTGCAAGTGCAAAAAAATATGCCAACCAAAAAGTGAAGAGGGTTTGCCAATAAGGAGAGAGGCTAAGGAATAATGACAAACTAATAACACAGACCTACACTAAATAAAACTCTCACTCAAAACCAATCTAAAAGGTCACATGGGTCCATGCGCAGGTACACTAATAGGTTAGATGCAAGTGGGGTATGTTGTTTCATTACAAGGGTAAGGTAATAACTGGAGAAGAAAAATGCCTAGGGGGAGTAATGATGAGTGTAACAGGATGATGTCAAGCTTGAAATAACTTGCCCCCACTTCCTTCCTTAAATCCATATGTAAAGTCAAACCCACTAAGACATAAAACTAAGCACAATCTTAAAAGGATTAGATTCACATGTCCACCATAGAATAGTTATGTTAGAAAAGTTTGTTAGGTGAGTTTAGGATAGAAATTTATTTTACTATGCATTGATTTATTTCTTTTTATACGAAATCTATTTATTTTATATTAAAAAAAAATTTGACAATAGATTTTCAAAGGGGAATCTAAAGGAATATTCTCTATCATCTATGGGATTTAAATTTGTATTCCCATACAATTTCCATGGGGCAAAATTGCTCCTGCGAGTGTACATTTTTTTCTTTTTTGTGTCAAGCCATTTTTTTAAGAGTTGATTTAATGTTATGATTTTAATTCTTTTTTTTGTTTGATTGGCAAACTAAATTTTATAACAAAGGTGGTATTTTTTCTCTATCAAATTGAATTTACCATTGCATAGTTTAAAAAAATGGTTGAATAGTTCATTTTATCAACAAGAGAGGTTTATTGTAACTTCTAATACATATGAAATTGGATTGAAAATTTAGCATAACGAATCCCTTCCTTAACATAAAAAGCTTGAACATTGCACACTTGAAACATCACCACATTATTGATTCCACATTTCACATATCCATAATCTGAAATAACATAAGATACAACACAAGAATGCTTAACAAATCTTTCCTCTTCTAATAATCAACCTGGTTCAAGGCTCCGTCAGGAAAGAACCAGTATGAAAACCAAACATCCTTGTGAACATCAAATTTAAATCTACTTTTACATAATGTTACAATACAATTTGAATTCTCTTCTAGGTCCTTCAGAGGGGATCCTTTTCAATATCTTCAATGCATCAAGGGAATCATGGAGAAGATGACAACTGACCCGGAGGTAAAACAAACATAATATGAAGGAAAAATCAAGCATGCATCCCCATCCTAGTTTCCAGAATAGGTTCAACATTGAACCAGACCAGGGGGAAGGTGGATTTTCCCAATAGGAGACATTGATCACAATACCACAAAATAGCCCTTTTGAAGCTAAAAAATCAACAACTTCTATTCTTACCAAATGCCCTTTCGAGGCCAATATTACAAGGATGTTCGTTCTTCCATTTCTTCAATTTTTAAAATTCCAAAACCTAGCATGTGATGACAAGTAGGGGCTCATAACAACCTACCCTCTTTCCCTCTTCTCATCTTGAGAAGAGACTCTACACTATTGGAGTCCAACTAAAGCCCTTTCCCCATACATGGCCACTTATTCACCATGTAAGGGTGAGTAATGCCAAAACAACCCAACAAACCCCTCTAAATTCAAAGAAAAACATAAGATAAACATCTAAGAAACATATTTCATCCCTCCCAAGCATACTCAAGACACATACAAGCATAAAATGAAAAAAAAAACACAATGACTTATGCATGAAAACAATGAAAAAAAGAGATGAAGAAATCCTAAATTTACAATAAGGTTATGGCAAAATGAACAAGTTTGAGATGAGCTTTTCCTTTCTTCCCTTCAATCTTCAAAACTTCTCTCTTAAAACTAGAGATTGGGAAACAACCAAAACTTATCCAAAATGCCTCTAAATATCCTCCTAGCTCAACTAGTCAATAGGTAAACCTCATAGTGAAGTTAAAGTCACCAAATCATGAAGGAGAAAATCAGTTTTTGTAATCAAGCAAAAATGAAGTTTTTGAGTGACCATAAAAGTCAACCAAAGAGGCTAGGGGAGTGGAAAATACTCCCAACCCATACCCTTACCCCTAGGTTACTTAGATTTAATGTTTTAAGGCCTTTAAGGATCAATAAGGTCCATATCAAAAGCTATGAAAATTTAAAGACCATTAACAACCTTCAAAGAAGGACAAGGCAAAAATAACACAAATTAGCAAGGGGTTCAGTTTCGTCTTTCCATTAGGTTTCTCAACTAAATATCCTGTACACTCATTACAGACATTAGTAGCTCAAGAAATCACATGCATATATGTATATTAAATATAAGGAAAATCACATAAATTTAAAACATCAATCTTTTGAATAATCAGTTGTTTACATCATTCTACTCCTATTCTCGATCATTAAAATTTGCATAATCAAAGTGCTAGTTTTGCATTTATTTAGTTCATCATTATACATGTTCATAAAGCATTAAAAGATGAAATCAAATATCTAAAAATAAGGCATTAAACATTAAAAAAAATAGCATAAAAATGTTCAATGCATCAAATAGTGTCGCGACATATCGAGTCATGAGTATCAAAATAATAATTTATCAACTATGCTACGATGGATCGGGTTGAGGCGTCACATGAAGGACTTAAGTATAACTTTTTGAGTGTGTCACAACTGAATAATTTGGGTTGTAAGGTTGACTTTGATAACAACATTTCCAAGATATATGATACTAATGGAAAATTGATTGGAAAAGGTGATCAAACTAGAGGCAATCTATTCTACCTTTATATAGAGGATGCTACTTGTTTAGTTGTAGAATTTGATGATGTATGGCTATGGCACAAGAGGTTATGTCATGTTAATTTTGATAACTCAATTAGTATTAGTAACATGAAAAGAGTAAGAGGTTTTCCTAAGTTGAAGAACCCTAACAATATAATTTGCAAACAATGTGAGTTATGCAAAATGAAAAAGTCAGGTTTTATGAATAAGACTCATACTTCTCAAGGAATATTAGAGATTGTTCATACTAACTTGTGTGTACCAATTAAAGTGCAAAGCTACAAAGGAGATAATTATATTATGTTGCTTCTTGATGATTATTCTAGAATGATAACTATTATGTTTCTCCAAACAAAAATTTGATGCTTTCCATATGTTTAAGTGGTACTTAGTAAGAGTTGAGAAGGAAATAGGTAAAAGTCTAAAAATTTTGAGATTTGACAAAGGAGGAGAATCTACATCAAATGATTTTGAGATGTTTTTTAATGACAGAGGAATCGAAAGAAATATATTTGCTCCTAAAACCCCTCCACAAAATGGAATTAGTAAAAGGAGGAACAGATCTATAATGGATTGTACTAGGACACTCATGATGGAGAAAAATGTTGCTTTGAAATACTAGAGAGAAGCTATGAGTACAAATGTATGTACCTTGAACCATGTACAAGTCAAGAAAGGCACTCATTCAACACCTTTTGAACTATGGTATGATACTCACCCAATTCAATATATTTTAAGGTATTTGGAAGAAAGTGTTATATTCTCAAAGATTTTAGAAATGGTCAACTAGATGCAAAAAGTGAAGAAGTTATATTTCTTGGTTATTCCACAAGAAGTAAAGCTTATAAGTGTTTAAATACTAACACTATCAAAGTCATGGAAAGTGAAAATGTGAAATTTTATGAATATATAGAAGTATATGAGGTTGAACCTATGAGGGAACTAGAGGAATAAAAATCATTTGTATACTTTTATGAAGGTATACGTACTGAAGATGTTGTAAATCAAGTTGAAAACCAATAGCAAGTTTCAGTGACTATCAAGTCATGTACTATGAATGCCAAGTTGTATTCAAGAATAAAGATACATTCAAGTATCGATTACAAAATGAAGTTGATGCACATTCTGATTTTGAGGTTAGTGTACATAAAAAAGATGGTAAACTACCTAATAGTGATGTACATAGTGATTCAGAAGTCAAGAGATTAAATTTAGAAGCCAAAGTTCAACCAAGATTGTTTAAGTATGTCAAGAGACATCATCCTACAACACAAATAATTGGAGATAAAGATCCTAGACCAATGACAATGAACAATGTGAGAAATGGTACATGTTTTCTAAGCATGCTATAACCCAAAATAGTGAAAGATGCCTTAGAAGATGTGGACTAGAGAAAAGCCCTAAAAGAAGAGTTTGAACAAATTGAGAAAAATAAAACATGGACTCTAGTTCCTAGAGCAAAAGAAAAAAATGTGATTCATACTAAGTGGGTATACAGAAACAAGCTAGATGAAAATGGTGAAGTCACAAGTAACACGGTAACATTAGTTTATAAAGGATATTCACAAGAATAAGGGATTGATTATGGATAAACAATTTCCCTTGTTAAAAAATTGGAAGGAGTTTGTGTTGGAAGTGTGAATACTGATGATATTCCTATGGGGGATTATTGTACATGATGATATGTTACATTTATGACTGAGTTTTTCATTGATGTCAACATAGCATTTTCACATCGCATCTATTATAAGAACAACGAAAAGATCAAGATGTTGCAAGGTGGAAGATAATGTTATCACTAAGTGTAATGTGTTCTTAATGTAATCCTATAATGATTAATTGAGAAGGTCTAATAGCTAACTCGTGGAATCATTTGAGGACTTGGTCTAATAGAAGGATATTTTCCTTTATCATATGGCATGGATTTTTGATTAATGATATGCAACTATAAGACAAGAATGCAAATTTGAGTAGGGAAGTACGGAAGTGATCAAAACTTCATTGCTAAGGTTTTGCTGAGTGATCCAAGGTTTGATATTTGGATTTGAGGTTTGTGACCTAGTCTGTAAGGTCTAATAGTGATTGGTTAAATTGAGAGAACAAAGGAAAGAATATAATAGTAAATTTCATATTTTAGTAGTGAGCTCTTCTTGTAGTTGAAATTTCATGTTTCAATAGTGGACTCATCTTGTATACATTTTACTACAACTCCTAATAGGATTGGAATCTCCTAATAGGAACTCTATGTACTAAATGTTTTAGTAGACTCCTAACAGGGTCAATCCTCTAACAAGGAATATTTATATTTGTACATCATCTTGTGGGAATCATTCCCACTAGGGGTTTCCCTAGTTAACATATATAGTGTAATTGTCTACATGCATCTTATTATGGTTGTTTTTTACTTTGGTTGAATGGTTAATTTTGTTTAAAGAAAATAAATGTTTTAATTGTTGGATAAATAATTCACCCCCCCTCTTAGTTATCTTGGTGGACTATTGTTTCTAACAATTGGTATTAGAGCATCAGGTCTTTGAAGATAAAGTTTAACAAATTTGGGAGATTTATGGTGAGCATGTTCTGGAAAGATAGTCTAAGGTTTGATGGAACAAATTATGATAACTACAAGGAAAATATGAATACACATTTATTGTGTATGGGTGTAAGATATTGGATCTTGACCAAAAAAATAAAGACAATCATTGCTAAAATGGATTTGAAAACTTGTACTGAGGCAAAAATAGATCTTTTTACATGTGACATGAGAGCTAGAGAAGCGCTATTGACTACACTTTCTAAAATTGAGTACAATCAGCTAAAATCACTTGCTACTTCAAATTTGATTTGGAAAGATTTGGAAAACATTTTTGAAGGTGATGCACATTCTAAAAAGTTGAGGCTACAATGTTTGTTTTGTGCATTCAAAGATGCTAAAATGATGGAAGATGAATCTATAAAAACATACATAGGTAGGATATCATAAATTACTGCAGGTATTAAATCTCAAGGAGAAAGCAAAGAAAGTGATGAGGTTATATGGAAGATATTTCAAATACTCTCAAACCATCATTTAAGTCAGCAGTTTAGATGATACAGTTGACGATATCTTGTACCAAAGATTCCACAAAGGAGTCATTGCTTGGAAAAGTTGAAGTAGTTGAGAATGACCTTATACAATCCAAAGAACTGACCAAAACATCAAAAACTTTTAGTGCCTTGAATATTCGACCTAATCTATCAAGGAGGACACAAAGATTGAAGGAGTAGCCCTTCTAGTAAAAACTAAAAAAGGAGGTAACAAAATCTTTAAATGTTGGAATTATGATGAATATGGTCATTATGCATCTAAGTATCCTAAAAGAGAGAAAAAGTATACAGAAAATTAAAAACCTAAAAGAGACAGAGAGTGCTTGTATGCAAATGAAGATAATTATTATGATGAACAACTAGTGAGTGCTAGTGATTATGGAATAGGATTTCTGGTAATTGAAGAAGAAAGTCTAGAGAAAGTAGCTTTGGTGTCATAGGTTGAGAAGAAATCTAATTGGATAATTGATAGTAGTTTTTTACATCATATGACTGGTGATCTGACCGGGCTTGTTGACTTCAAAAGTCAGGATGAAGATGTTGTTAGAGTCAAAAACAATGAAACATGCCAAGTTAAAGGTATCGAAATCAATTGCAATTTACAAGAAAACATGCACAATCCAAGACAAAGATTGAAAGGTAATTGGAATAGGAATCAAATCTAGAGGAATTTATTTTAGTTGAATCCCATTGAAGTGACATATTTGGTTGCAAAGGTAAATCACGTTTGGTTATGGCATAAGATATTTTTCATATAAACTTCGACAATATTGTTAAGACTAGTAGTATGTTTTCAGTTAGAGATTTTCCTAAGATTGTAAAGCCTACTAACACAAATTGCAAGGAATGCATGTTGGTAAAGCATAATTGAACTTCTTTTTCCTGCAAGAAGTTTACTACTATAGTGAAGTTAGAGATTGTACACATAGATCTAAGTCATCCTACAAAGACTAAAGGATTCTATGGTGAAACATGTTTTATGATTCTAGTTGATGACATTTTTAGAATGATGTGGGTTGCATTTCTTAAAGAGAAATTTGAGGCATTTGACAAGTTTTTAGATATTCAAAAATAGAGTTGAGAATGAATCTGGTATGAAGATTAAATGTTTAAGATTAGATATAGGAGGATAATTTACTTCGAATGAGTTTAACATATTTTGTGAAGAAAATGGAGTCAAAAACACTTATTAGCTCTAAAAACCATTGAATAGAATGGCATTGCAGGGAGAAGGAATAGGTCAATTATAGAAGTTGCAAGAACTATGTTAGTTTAGAATAATGTATCCAAGATGTTTTGGAGAGAACCTATGAATCCCAAAAATCTATACTATGAACAAAGTGAAAGTTAGAAAAGACATAAAAAAGACCCCTTATGAATTGGGGTTTGGTTAGTCACCTACAATTAAGTATTTCACAATCTTTTGGAGTAAGTGTTACATCAAAAGGGATGATGATATTAAGTTTTATGCTAGAAGTGATGAAGATATGTTTCTTGGTTATTCATTGAAAATGAAGGTTTATAGATGTTATAATTAGAGAACTAAGACTATTAACAAAATTGCAAATGTGAGAATTAATGAGAAACTTAGGATACAAGAAAGAATAATTGATCACAATTTAGATGATGATGTTGTTACTAAGCCAATGATTCATGAAGTATTTCTTGAGACTAAGAATGATTTTTAGAATGAAGGAGAGTGTCATGAGCCAAGATTAATATGTGAACATTCATAATTATATCACTACAAACATATTACTTATTTTAAAATATATTAATATCATAAACTACACATTAAATTTAAAATATATATTAACCTTAGCATTATAAATATTTTAAATTTAATAAAATAAGTAAACCTAAACCTAATTGTATTATAAAATATTCTTTCAATCCAAAAACCCTAATCTATTAACTACAAATGTTTCCAATTAATATATTGGCACTATATATATATATATAAATATAAACTTACAAATATCTCTTCCATAAGTAGTAAGTACTTTCCAAATAAAAATAATATAACCATATAGACTATGCAAATAAGGAACATAAAAACATTGATTAAACCATATATTGTAGGGTGTGACTTTACATTCATGTCCATTCTGAATGATATATATATATATATATATATATATATATATATATATATATATATATATATTAGGGTTAGGCCAGGTTTGAAGATATAGATAGAAAAAAGGAAAGAAGATAAGTTTTGAAAAAATAACAAATAACGTAGTTATCAATATTGCCATGAATTGCATGAAGGTTTGTGCTCAAAAAAAAAGTAGATAGCCACAAACTATGTGCAAAGGAGACTGTATGCCAACAGTACATCAAGGACGATGCAAATATATATTTAAGTGAAATTCTAACCATGTGCCAAGTCAGATAAATGTTGAAGCCATGTACACAGTACACCAAACCCCATCAAACAGCAAAGTGCCAAGTGCTAATCGGTATGTAAGAGCATATCAACCCATTGAATCATGTTGAAAATTTCATCAGTGGTAGAAGTATGATACAGGTTTATTTTAATGCATATTGATAAAAGTATGATTTAATTTATATATATGATGATATCTCTAAATATATGACATATAAAACAAATATTGTAAGAATACTAATATATTATATTAAGTTGTGAATTATAGTAATTATAAAATCAAATGATATATGTATACATACACAAATGTAGATATTAAACATAAATATTATCGATCAAGTAAACATGCATAACATTTTAAATTATAGCTATTAGAATGCATTAGAATACATATAAACATTTGATAATGCATTAAAGGAATACTATACATTATATGAAAATATATATCCTCTTAAAGCTGAATAACATCAAAATGCATTTTTATTTATAGTATAGACAATCTATCTCTCATCCAAGTTATGAAATATTAAGATAGGGAGTTGGTGGAGGGAGAGGAAGAGTAAATTTGAGCACCTGACAGATATCCTCTAGGGAATCGCTTGTAGCTTGTTTCACGTGCCCTCTGCACCATCAATCTACTATCTTGAGATAATCATAACTAGGAGAGAGAGGATTGTCTGCTGCTATTAAATAAGCTTTCCAAAAAAACTAAATAAATTGAAATACTTATCTCCTCAAATATTTTTTTTAGCAATGATTGTCATAGGTATGATGAATTTTCTAGGATTCCCTAACTTATGCCCAAATTTTGAATTTTATGTCTATAGGGTAAAAAGGGGTCATCACAATAGGTATCAGAGCCTGATTCTGCCATCCTAAAAATATAGTAAATGAAAAGGGGAGGAAAAATGAGTGAACAATTATCTAATGAAGTTATGAATGTTATGGAACAGAAAAACCAAAATTTAGGAGAGCAAGTAGAGGGATCAAACCAAGCACTCCTTCAAGCACTGCAAAACATGGGAAATTCCATAAACAACCTTAAAAACAATAATTTTGGTGGAAGAGACATAAGCTCAAACCATTTAAAAAATAATGAAGCTTCATCATCTTAGGTACCGAAACTCCCTTTCTTTGCTAGGGAGGGCCCCTTGATAGAAGAAGAGGGGCAGACAACCAATAATGCTATTGAGAATGCAAGAGCTTATGCCAGCCTTAAACAAGAAATTAGAGAGTTAGTAACATTTAGAGAATTCTATGAAACCTACAAGGAAGAAACCCATAGGAAAGAAATGAGACATCAAAATCAAGACTTTAGAAGCAAAGTAAATAAACTAACACTTCCAATTTTTTATGGATTAGAAAAGTTTACTACATTTGCTTGGCTACAAAAATTGAACACTTATCTTAACCTTAGTCCAATGATGGAAGAGGATGCACTTCAATTCGCGATCCTTCACCTAGAAGGCACAACACATGATTGGTGGAATCATGGCCTTGTTACTAAAGGACATCAAAATATTACTTCTTATGAAGAATTCTCTTAGAAACTCATTAAGAGGTTTAATAGAAGGCATCCTCAAGAAAACTTTAAGAAATTAACTCAAATAAGGCAACAAGGAACAATAGAGGATTATATTAAAGAATTCCAAAAGATTTCAGTCCAAGTCACATGAATAGATGACAAACACTCTACCTACTTTTTCATAGAAGGATTAAAATATTCATTAAAGTGTCTAGTAAGTACCCTAAAACCTTCATCCTTAGACTATGCTTTGAAATAACACTAAGATTGGAAGTCTCAACCACAAATAACAAATCATGGAGTAAGCCCAATACAAAAAATCATAGGAAAGATAAATCCTACAAAAAGTTCATTCCTACAAAGGGTAGAAAGGAACTAAAGAAAAATAATTTATGCTTCAAATGGCGAGAGCCATGGGAGCTAGGCCATAATTGCAATAAAAAAAGAAACACTTGTCATAATTGCATAATAGACTGGGTGCCTAGACATAGATGTGGAAAGAAGGGCCACATTCAAAGAATGGAAGAAGATCTTGAGGAACAAAATTTTAACAAAAAGGAAAAATGTGACAAAAGCAATGAAGAAGAGAAAGAAGAAGAAAAATATGGAGTGATAGCCACTATGATTCAACCCTTGAAAAATCAAGTCTTGAGAATTAGATGCACTCTTATTGGATAGAATGTCATTGCACTAGTTGATAGTGGAGCATCCCATAATTACATTGATGAAAAAATTGTTAACAAAATGAAATTACAAACTGAAAAGTTCAAGAGTTTTACTACTGTTCAAGCCACAAGATTGTTGGTACGATGTACAAAAGTGATTCTACAACAAGAAATCACATTAGGAAGAAAACACACCATCAGAGAAGACATACATATGGTTCCATTAGACTCAGATATACTTTTGGGGGCTCCATGGATATTTTCTTTGGGATGTTTTAAGTTTGACCTTCCAAATTTGAAAATCCGTTTTGAGCACAAAGGGGAAGAAATAACGTTGGAAGGAATACCTAATGGTTCTGCAAAACTAGTTTCATGCAAAAGAATAGAAAGAATATTATGGCATGGTCAAGGAGAATGGGTTGTGCAATGTTTAGTACTAAAAAAAATACTCCACAAGAATCAACCATCCATATAGATATTGAACCCATCATTAGGAAACATTGAAGGGTGTTTGAAGAAATTCCACCAAGATTACCACCCAAAAGAGGATTTGAAAACATAATAGAATTGGAAAATGATGCCAAACCAGTGATCACTACCCCCTTACCAACATCCTCAAAAGTATAAAGATGAAATTGAAAAATTCATTCAAGAACTCCTAGAAATGGTACATATTCAACCTAGTTCTAGTCCTTTTGCATCACCAATGGTACTTGTGAAAAAGAAGGATGGGACAATGAGAATGTGTATAGATTATCGAGTACTAAATATGAAAACTATTAAAAATAATTATCCCATTCCTATGGTGGATGAACTCATAGATGAACTTCATGGAGTAGTGCATTTTTCCTAGATTGATTTACATTCAGGATACCACCAAATTAGAATGAGGAAGGAGGATGTTTCCAAGACAGCATTTAGATGTCATTATGGGCATTTCAAATTTATAGTTCTACTCTTTGGCCTCACTAATGCCTTGAAAACTTTCCAATCATGTATGAATCATATCTTTCGTAAACAACTTAGGAAGTTTCTCCTTATTTTCTTTAACAAGCTTCTTATCTATAGCAAGTCATGATCATAACATCTTTGACACACTGAAGAAGTCCTAAGCATATTAGAATCAGAATCCATATTTAAAAAAGCATCAAAGTGTGAATTTGGATTAGAATAAATTCTCTATCTAGGTCATAAAATTAGTGCCAAGGGTGTAAGCATGGATGAAGGAAAAGTTAAAGCAATAAGGGAATGGCCAAAACCAAAAACCCTAACTCAAATTAGAGGATTCTTGGGCTTGTGTGGCTACTATAGATGGTTTGTGAAGAATTTTTCCAAGTTAGCATCTCCTTTAATAGACTTAATAAAAAAAGGAAATTTTAGATGGAATGAGGCAGCATAGAAGGCTTTTGAAAAGTTAAAAGAAAAAATGAGTTATTTCCCAATCTTAGCTGTTCTAGATTTTTAACAACCTTTGGAATTATAGTGTGATGCTTCTAGTGAAGGAATTGGGGTAGTACTAATGCAAAAAAAACACCCTAATGCTTTTGAAAGTCAAAAATTTCAACGACAGAAAGGCACTACTCAATCTATGATAAGGAAATTTTTGCTATCATGCACACATTGGAAAAATTCAAACAATACCTAGTATGTTGAAGGTTTAATGTTAAGATAGATCATAATAACTTAAGGTCCTTTATGAATCAGAAAGACCTTAATGATTGCCAACAGAAATGGGTAAGTAAAATCCAAGCATATAATTTTGATATTGAGTACTTCAAGGGAACCTATAATGTGGTAGCAGGTGCTTTATCTCAGCAAGGCCAATTGAATACCCTTCCTAGTTTCATAAGTGACTAGAAAAATGAATTTATTGTAGAATATGTGAAGGATCCAAGGACTAATGAGATCATGGATGGAAATATACCCAATGATGAATACAGAATCATTGAAGAAATCATACTATACAAAGGAAGAATACTACTTGCGTCAAATTCCAAGGTTAAAGGAAAGATTATGAAGGAATATCATGACAACCCCTTATCTGGACACACTAGATTCTACAAGACTTACAAAAAGATAAGGGAGAGGTATCTTGGAAGGTCCAAAAGAAGGACATTATGAAATACATCAAAGAATGTATAACATGCCAAAAAAAGTAAGTCTGAGCAGAACTTTCCTGCTGGTTTATTACGACCATTATCCATCCCAAACCAAAAGTGGGAAAATGTTTCCATGGATTTCATTATCAAATTACCAGAAGTGCAAGAAAGGGATTTTATCCTTGTAGTGGTAGATAGGCTAACCAAATATGCACATTTCTTTCCCATATTCATGCATTATAAGGCAACACAAATAACAAAGTTATTCTTCAAGGAGATATCTATATTACACAAGTTGGCAAAGAATATCATTAGTGACTAGGATAGCAAGTTTCTTAGCTTATTTTGGAAAAAACTCTTTTGGTTAGTAGGAACTGAGTTAACTCCCAACACCAGTTATCATCCCAAACAGATGGACAAATCAAAATCATTAACAAATGGATAGAAGGTTATCTCAAAAATGATGTGAAAGGACAACAAAATGCATGGATGAAATGGTTATACTTGGGAGAATATTGTTATAATAATACCCATCAGATTTCAATAGGGATGAGTCCATTTAAAGAATTATATGGATATGAGGAGACTACATTTGGGGATCTAATCATTCAAGAGAGCAGGGTACCAAGAACTAAGGATTTCATCCAACAAAGCATTGATATTATGAAAACTCTTAAACACAATCTCCACCATGCTCAAAACCAATACAAGATATACGCTGATCAAAAATGTGTGGAAAGGTCATTTCAAGTTGGAGATCTAGTATTCTTAAGACTAAAGCCCTATAAACAATCTTCACTCAAGGTCAGTGGAGCAGAAAAGTTAAAACCACATTTTTATGCTACCTAGGTTGGAGAAGAAGTCGTTTCTCATTTAGCTTTTCTTGGGGAAAAGAAAATTCAGGAAGGGTGGATTGTCATGAGCCAATATTAATAAATTTTTGCTTTCTCAAACATGTAATGTATATGTTTAATTGTTTAAAATTGATATCTCCAATATATTACTATGATAACATTACTATCGAATTATTTCAATCAAATAGTGTACAAGTTATACTAAATGGTATTAATGTTAAATTCACAATCACCAAGCCCAATGTGAACATTCATAATGATATCACTACAAACATATTACTTATTTTTAAATATATTAATATCATAAACTACACATTAACTTTAAAATATATATTAACCTTACCATTACAAATATTTTCAATTTAATAAAATAAGTAAACCTAAACCTAATTGTATTATAAAATATTCTTTCAATCCAAAAACCCTAATCTATTAACTACAAATGTTTCCAATTAATATATTGGCACTTTATACATATAATTACAAATATCTCTTCCATAAGTAGTAAGTACTTTCCGAATAAAAATAATATAACTGTATAGACTATGCAAATAAGGAACATAAAAACAATGATTAAACCATATATTGTAGGGTGTGACTTTACATTCATGTCTATTACATATATATATGTACATATATATCTACATATATATATGTACATACATATATATGTAGATATATATATGTAGATGTATATATGTACATATATATATGCATACATATATATGTATGTATATATATATGTACATATATATATACATACATATATATGTATACATATATATATGTACATAGATATGTATACATCTATATATATATTTATATGTATGTATGTATGTATGTATATATATATATATATATATATATATATATACATACATACATACATACATATATATTTATATATATATATATATATATATATATACATACATACATACATACATATATATATATATAGATGTATACATATCTATGTACATATATATAAATATACATACATATATATGTATATATATATATACATATCTATGTACATATATATAAATATACATATATATGTATGTATGTATATATATACATATATATGTATGTATATATATACATATATATGTATGTATATATATACATAGATACATATATATATATATATATATATATATACATATATATAGATGTATATATAGATGAAAAAAAGGCAAGAGGAGAAGTTCTGACAAAAAAAAAAAACAAATAACGTAGTTATCAATATTGCCATGAATTGCATGAAGGTTTGCACTCAAAACAAAAGTAGATACCCACAAACTCTGCACAAAGGGAATTGTATGCCAACAGTACAACAAGGATGCTACAAATATATATTTAAAGGAAATTCCAACTATGTGCCACATCACATAAATGTTTAGGCGTAGTACATAGTACACTAAACCTTGTCAAAATACAAAGTGCTAGGTGTAAATAGATACGTAAGAGCATATCAAACGATTGAATCACATTGAAAATTTCATCAATGGTAGAAGTATGATACAAGTTTCTTTTAATACATATTGATACAAGTTTGATTTAATATATATATATATGATGATATCTATAAATATATGACATATAAAACAAATATTACAAGAATACTAATATATTATATTAAGTTGTGAGTTATAGTAATTATCAAATCAAAGGCTATATGTATACATACACAAATTTATATGTTAAAAATAAATAATATCGATCAAGTAAACATGGATAAAATTTTTAATTATAGCAATTAGAATGCATTAGAATAGATATAAACATTTGAAAATGCATTGAAGGAATACTGTACACTATATGAAAATATATATCCTCTTAAACTTGAATAACCCATCTATACAAAGCAAATCATCCAAGCAAATTATGTAACAAAGAGAAGAGCAAATTATAAAGGCTACATCAATATAAGGAGCAACAAAGATTTATCTATGATAGCAAGGTGATCATTACACTCAAAGCTATCTCACTTAGAAAACCAAGCTATCTCAATGGAAAATACTACAATTGCAATCAATATGGTCATAGGGCTAATGAATGCAAAGAAAAGCCTAGATTTGAAGGCAAATGTCACCAATGTAAGAAGGATGGGCACAAATCTTTAGAATGAAAAAATATGATATTTAACGTAGCATAACATATTGAAAAAGCTATATTTGGTTGGGATTATAACACTTGGTGTAGATGTCACTATGAAGAATTTGGATACATTCGAATAAACTATGTAAAACATCACATGAGGACAAGAGATACTACCCAAAGATGTTTCATTTATATAGAACTTGGTCATCTTGCCAAGAACTATATGAATACTAGAAGAGTTAAGATGAAAGAAAAGCTAAAGCTAATAATGTCAGAAATAATTAACCATAAATAATTACCCATCTAAGCAAATCATCAAAAGCAAAGACAAAGGTGTGATGAAAAGAAGTAGAGTCAATTAGGAACTATGCTTGATATCTCAAGTTGAACCTACGAATGTGTTAGAGTAACTAAATGTTTATTAATGATTTATTCTTTTACTTAAGTTTACTTAAGTTAATGAATTTATTTAATAGTTTTAGTTGATGAGTTGTTGACAACACAAGAATTTGTTCTTATCTGGTCATACTTATCCTCTCACCTTGATTGAGGATATTCCACTTTTTGTGGATATATGCTTAGTTGTGAACCTTATCTTCTAGTACTTTCCAACTTGTTCTATAGACTTCCTTGAAGCCTTTATATTCAGTATCTCTCATTGTAAATTCACATCATTCACATAGCAATTTTATTTTCCTTTTGTGAAATATTTTATCTTGCTTTGTTGATTTGCTTCAAGCTCTTCCTCCTTCAGTTTTTGTTCAGCAAGCTATTTACATGCAGGTGATCTTTGTGCACTATGAAGTTGGATTTCATCAACTTCTACAGAATGTAGATGAAACATGTAAAGATTATTATTGGAAACCAGCTATGAAAGAGGAAATAGATTAGATAGTAAAGAATGAGATATGGGAATTGGTTACCAGACTAGTAGACAAGAATTAGATAGGAACTAAATGGGTATTCAGAAACAAGATAAATAAACAAGGTGAAGTTGTAAGGAAAAAAGAAAGATTGGTATGTAAATGTTACTTACAACAAGAAGGAATAGACTATGATGAGACCTATGCTCTAGTGGCTAGAATAGAATTAGTAAGATTATTCTTAGCCTACGCAACATAGAAGAAATTCAAAGTGCATAAAATGAATGTCAAGTTAGCATTTCTAAATGAAGAACTTGAAGAATAAGTGTACATTGAGTAGCTTGAAGGATTTCCTTTTATAGGTGACAAGGACATAGTATAAAAATTGAGGAAAACATTTTATGGCTTGAAACAAGCACCCAAAACCTAGTATGCAAGGTTGGACAAGCATTTGAAAAAGCTTGGATATAGAAAAGGTATGGAAGATAGTACTCTATATTGGAAAGAAACTAATAATGATTTGATGATTTTGGTAATATTTATTGATGAAGAAAGTGATAAATTTTCTAAAGAGATGAAGAAAGAATTTGAAATGACTATGATAGGGGAGATGAAATACTTTTTAGGATTACAAATTGTATAGAATAAAGAAGGAATCTTTATTTCTTAGCTAAAGTACTTGAAAGATTTACTAAGAAGGTTTCATTTGGATACATGCATACCTGTTAGAACACCTACGATAACTAGACACAAGTTATCTACAAAGGATGAGACACCTACTATTGAGTAGAAGAAGTATAGATCTATGATTGAAGGATTACAATATTTGATTCACATAAGGTTGGATATATAAAATGTAGTTGGAATTTTTTCAAGATTCCAAGTTGATCCCAAAGAAGCACATTATGCAATAGTCAAAAGGATATTTAGATATCTAAAAGGAACATCTAAGTTCAAATTGTGGTATGACAGATCTAATGATTATACTCTAAGTTCTTATACTAATGCAGATTGGGTAGGTAGTATGGATGACAGAAAGACCACTAGTGGTGAAGCCTTCTTTCTTGGAGGAAGATTGATTTCCTAGTTAAGTAAGAAGCAAGATTGTACATCACAAAGTCCAATAGAAGTAGAATATGTTGCAATAGCAAATAATTGCATTCAAGTTAACTGGGTGAAGTAGATGTTGAAGGATATAAGAATAGAAATCAATGAACCTATTGTTATATATTGTGACAACACAAGGATGATAAATGTGTCTAAGAATCTATTGTTTCATTCAAGAACTAAGCATATTTCTATAAAATATCACATGCTGAGAGATAAAGTTGTAGAAAAGGAAATCAGATTGAAGTATGTGAGCACTAAAGAGAAAATTGTAGATATATTCACTAAGCCTCTTCCCAAAGAGACTTTTGAGTATTTCTGAGGTATGCTTTGGCTTATGCCCCTTCCTACATTAGAGTAAAAGATGCAAGAGTGCATCAGTCAAGTGTAATAGAGAAACATTATTATCTGGACTGTATGGGGGAGTATTTGTGATGGAAAGAGTCATCTAGGTCTCTTGTTGGATGTTGTTTTGAATAGTTTCTTTGGATGCTCAAGCTATGTAAGAATCAATTTTTGTTGAATTTGATATAGTAAAGTTGTTTTCTAAAACCTTTGCCATTGATGTAAATGGGGAGAAGTTTGGCATGAAAAATAGTATGCATAATAGTTGGAGAAGTTTGACATGACTACAATATGTTTGAAATAAGTACAACATGAAATGATAGTTTGATAGAAAGCACATTGAGGTATATCAATGGGGGAGAATGAGTGATGAAGAGCATTTGAAAAGAAAGATGAACAATCTTTTCTTGGTATTCTTAGAACTAGATTTTTTTAATCTATGTTGCCATCAATGCCAAAGGGGGAGATTGTTGGAAGCATGAATGCTGATGATATTCTTATGGGGGAGTACTGTAGATACCTTGCTATGATGATATGTTACATTCATGACTGAGTTTGTCATTGATGTCAACAAAGTAGTTTTCTATAGTTGGTGTGGATGGCTAGTTGAGTATTCTAACTATTTGAGGTTATGGGAGATACCTCTAAGTATCTCGTATATGTAGCTAATATCAAAAGAAGAAATGATCATTCTAGAAGGAGTTATGTAAGTTTTGGTGATGTTTGTTCTGAGATAGCATTTATAGAGGCATGTTCCAGTAAACTTGTTAAATCTCCTAGCAGAGTTGATACTCTGAGAATCAAGGTTGAAGACATGAAGAAGGCATGTTCATGATGACCTAGAAAAGTTTTCTCCTCATATTATTACATGTATGGAAAGATATTAAAGTTGAAAGGTGAAAGATTAATTCTATTGCTAAGTGTACCATGTTCTTAATATGGTCCTATAATGATTAATTGAGAAGGTCTAATAGCTAACTTAGGGAATCGTTTTTAGGACTTAGTATAAAGAAATGACATTTTCCTTTATCATATGCGATGGTATTTTGATTGATGATAAGTAGTAGTAAGACTAGAATGTGAAGTTGAGCAGAGTAGTGCAGAAGTGAAGGAAACTTCATTGTCAAGGTTTCACTAAGTGGTCCAATTTTTAATTTGAGGCTTGTAACTTGTTATATATGGTCTAACAATGATTGGTTCTATTGAAAGAACAAATAAAAGAAGAAAATAATAGTTAATTTCATGTTTGAGTAGTGAACTCTTCTTGTAGTCCAAATTCCATGTTTGCGTAGTGGGCTCAACTTGCATACATTTTACTACAACTCCTAATAGGGTTGAAATATCCTAACATTGATTCAAAGTCTCCTAATAGAGAATCTATGTACTAAATGTTGTAATAAACTCCTAACAGGGTCCACCCTCTAACAAAGAATATTTATATTAGTACATATCCTTGTGGGCATCATTCCCAATAGGGTTTTCCCTCTAATCAAGGGTTTCCCTAGTTAACATATCTAGTGTAATTGTCTATGTGCATCTTATTATAGTTTTTATTTACTTTGGTTGAGTGGTTAAGTTTTTTTAAAGAAGATAATTGTTTTAATTGTTGAATAATTGATTCACGCCCCCCCCCCCCCCCCCCCCCCCCCCCCCAAGTTATCTTAGTAGGCTATTATTTCCAACTGTAAGAACTTTTTTATCTTACTCTACATACAAAGGTATAAAATTTTATCAAATGGATGTTAAATCTACATTTCTAAATGATATATTGGAGGAAGAGGATTATAAAGAATAGCCAAAAGGATTTGTTGATGCTAACAACAAAGACATGGCATATAGACTACACAAAGCTTTATATGGTCTAAAATAACCACCAAGAGCATGGTATGAGAGACTTCATAATTACCTTGTGAAGATTAGATTTGAGATGACTGATGATAACAACAATCTGTACTTGAAGATAGAGAAAGGCAAAGGTATTTTGTTATCCAAAATTTTTGTTGATGATACCATATTTGGAGGTCAAGATACTTTATGTAATGCGTTTGCAAATGAAATGAAGAAAGAATTTGAGATGTCTATGTTTGGGGAGATCAAGTTCTTTGTGGGTCTCCAAGTACATCAGATGAAATATGCTATATACATCACTCAATCAAACTATGTAAAAGAGAAATTGAAATCTTTTGGATTTGAAGATCCCAAGCTAGTAAGTACACCTATGGTGATAGGATAGAAATTGTCAAAGAATGTTGATTCTTTTGAGGTGAATAAAATAGTATAGTGGTCTATGATTGGAAAATTACAATATGTAGTACATAGCAAACTTGATATTGCATTATCTATAGGAATAATTGCAAGATTCTATGCTAATCCCAAGGAGAATCATTTGATGGTTGTTAAAAGAATAGTGAGATATCTGAAAGGAATAGAAGACTATGGTCTATACCACAAGAAAAATGAGAAATTTGAATTTAGAAGCTATAATGAGGCTGATTGGGCTAGAAATATTGATGACAAAAAGAGCACTAGTGGAGGAGCATTTTTCCTAGGCAAAAGGTTGGTTATATGGACTATCAAGAAATAAAACTGCATTTCACAATTGACTGCTGAAGCTTAATATGTTGCTTCTATGGTAAATTGTATAAACATTGTATGGATCAAACAACTACTCAAAGGTATGAAGGAGGAAATTAGTGCACCATTGAAACTTTATTTTTATAATACAAGTTCTATAAATATATCAAAGAATCATGTGATGCATACAAAGACTAAGCACATTACAATCAAGTATCATTAGTGGAGAGAATTAGTGCAACATAAAGATGTGAAGATAGAATATGTCAACACCAAAGAGAAAATTGGTGATATCTTTACAAAAGCATTACCTAAGGATTCTCATGAGTATCTAAGAGGTAAACTAGGGGTGATTCCCCTACCAAAGGCAATATAAGAAGCATGAGGAGTGCCTTGCGTAACACAAGCTTGATTGGCATATGTTACACATTGATCTTGTGGATCTTACTTTAGGAGATGCCTAAAGTAATCAAAGAGCTAGAACTAAAAATTAGTCACAAGCTAGGTGACCAAGGGAGAAACTAAAAATATTCATATCTACATATGAAGATGATAATCTCAGGCATTGTTGTCAAAGTGAGAGAAACTATACTAAGAAGTATTAAGAAACTTTTGAGGGAGTAAGAGTGTTGAGGGAGAAAGTGTATCTATTGATTACATCTACCTAGTAAGAGAGAGATAATGATGAGGGAGATATAAGAAGTGATCAAGAAGGAGCCATAAGGATGAGTTGATTGATTTTCTATTGGTCAAAAAAAGAAATTGTAACCTATTCAGAAGATGAAAGTTGTTCATAGAGGGAGAGATTTCAATATAAGGAATTATATTCTTTTTACTATTTTGTTGGTCTTACTGATTAATTCTAGTCAGTATGGTTTTCCATGAATGCCAAAGAGGGAGATTGTTGAAAATAGATTGATACAAGTATGATAAATGTGTTCAATCATTGTTCTTTCACTAATGTCAAACCTACTAGTTGTTGGTAATATAATTCCTTATATGATTTAAGTACTATCATTTATTTTATTGATGAAGAAGATTTGATCAAATGAGGTAACAATAGCACCTAGAAGAATGGTTGAGTTATGATATGAAAAGGAGTACAAGAATCAGTTAAGATACTAATATTATAGTGCATTGATAATCTACTAAAGGTTGTAAAGGTTGGTTACATTGATTAGGTTTAGAAGAACAAGTTAAGAGAAGTCTATCTATCAAGCTTAACATTTTTCACTAATAGGCACTGAGAAAAGTTATTGCAAGCTAAGTAGAAAATTAGTTGGAGGCTAGAAAAGTCAATTTTAGTGTGTGTCGAGTGAAATAGTATAAGCTAAGTAAAATTTAGTTGATGCCAAACACCAATAAACTTTAGTTTGTACCAAATGATTAAATAGAGGATGTCGAAAAATGTAGTATGTGACAAGCATCAAAAGTTAGTAAATCTCATGTGTTAGTAATATGAGAAAGATTGGGAATTCGATGAGTTAGAGTTAACAAGTTTTATTTCTTGGATTTTTGAACCATGTGGAAGATAAGGTTGATTAGCTAGTGGCAAAAAATTCTTATTAAACTACTTTGAGGTGAATTCAAAGAACATTGAAGGAGAAGATTCTAGAAGGGGTTGAAATGAAAAGAGGAGTATATTTATTGAATCCTACCTAATCCAACCTAACCCTCAAATGGAAAATGGAGGATGAAAAATAAAATATCTTAATTCTCTATTTATAGAGATGGTTTTTTAGAAGCAAGAGATGACATGTGCAATAATTTAAGGAAGGCAAGGATTCTAGGGTACTTCTTCATTCGGTAACCTAAGAGAAGAGACTGCATTGGAAAGCAAAGCAAGAAAGCTTAAGGGTATGGATGCTTGAAGGGTGAATAAGCTATCAAAGATGAAGAGTGTGAAAGCCAAGCACAATAAAGGACTATAATAGAGATCTATAATATGCAAGTGTGTTGTAATCTGTTATCAGATCAAACCTTATTGTTACTTTCTAATCATTGTATTAGTCTAGGGTAAATCCTTTGAATTAAGGTTGAACTAATAGTCATTTGTAAATCATTTAACTAGGTGACATTCCTAGTTAATGATATAAATTCCTCTAATAAGGTTCACTCCTAATAGGGTGATTGAAATTGTTTAACTAGGTCACATTTAACAATGTGTATTATAACTTTCAACATGGTTGGCCTTTCACAAGGCATCACTTCAAAAGAGTGAGAATGAGTAGCATGTTACTGGTGGTCTTTCCCAAGTATGGTTTCCATGTTAAATCATTGTGTAGAATGTGTTATTGAATCTATTATGTTTCATGTTTGCATTTCTAAAAATTTATTTGATAGTAACCTACAAGTTTAAGTGATTGCATAATCTAATGGATCCATGCATGATGAAAAAATTTTCTGGGTCCATTAAGATGAGGAAAGTTTTAATTATATGTATAGACCTTGGATAACTAATTCACCCCCCCCCCCTCTCAATTATTCTAAAAAATTCCAACATTTCCTATTGCACTTATTCCTCCACACTCTATGAATCTTGACCAATTGATCCTACTCTTATACTGGTAATTGTACTTGTTCTTTGTTACCCTTAACTAGGCATTGTAACTTCTATTGGATCCTCACTTTGATCATCTACTATAAAATCTATAGACCTTCTAAATTCCTTGTCCTTCATTAACTTGATGTCACATCTAACAATAATTATTTTGGTCCTGGGAATAAATATCATATATGCCTTTGAGATTTTGTTGTACCCAGTAAAGAACCCTCTCTATAGTTTGATCTAATTTGGTATGTGTATCACCTAGGATATGACAATATGCCAAACTCCCAAATATTCTAAAGTGACCAACATCTTGCTTCTTTCCTATGAAAGCTTCCTTTGGTGTCATCCTCCCTAGTAGCTTGTGTGGAACCCTATTCTGAATGTAGACTATTGTACTACATGCCTCCTCCCATAAATAGTGGTGCATGTCTAGGTCATGTGGCATAGATATTTCCACCTCTAATATAGAATATTTATTTATCTTAGAAACTCCATTTTGCTATGGATTGTATGGAATTGTCCACCCTCTCTTGATTCCTTCTCTAGTACAAAACTACTAGAGGTTATTTGTTTTGTAATTTCTTACATTGTCAGACCAAAGAACCTTTATCATCCTTCCTATCAAGTTCATCTTCCTTCCTGTCAAGTTCTCCGCAAGAGTATTGAACTCTTGGAATTGACTAGAAACCTCATCCTTGGTCTTGAAAAAGTATATCTAGGTCTTCTTGGAGAAATCATCAATAAGAGTAGCATAGTACTAATATCCTCTAAGAGACTTTTTCAACATTGATCCAAACACATTTAAATGTAATAGATCAAGAAAACCTGCATATCTGGTGTCACTCCTTGGAAAAGATGATTTTACAAACTTTCTCAACAAGCATCCCTTGCATACATCATCATGCTTTGTGTTCACCTCTATAACACCTATCACTATGTCACAAAAGAATTTGAGTAGTCCATGATGAGTGTGGACCATCATCCTATGCCATAGCTCTCCAAGATCTCTAGGATTACTACTACTCATGGGTGCTTAAGGAGCATCAAGCTACAACATCTAAAGGTGGCCACTCCTAACTCCAATAGTTATGGATGATTTTCAATCCTTATGCTTAATCAACACATATGTCCCTTTGAGGAGTACATTATAACCCCTATCCTAAAGAAAAAACATAGAAATCAAATTCATACCTAAGCTTGACACATGCAACACATCATGAAGTGAAATTATCTTTCCATTCTCCCTTTGAAATTGAATAGTCCCTTTCTGAACTAGTTGAGTTTGGAAAAGTTTTCCATAGAAATTTGGGTATTGGTGTTCTTCTCCTTATAACTGGAGAAGTAATCTCTAACTCTTGTTATATGAAATGATGCCCCACTATCTATATAAAAATAACACTATGAGGTTGAGTTAACTGTTGGAATATTCAAATAGGAAGAATGCTTCTGAGAGTTGGGGGGGGAGGGGGGTGAATTAGAAGTATTTTATTTTAACCATTAAAACTTTTTAACTAAAAGTAGATTGCATGCATATGAAGATATCAAACAGTTATGAAAAACACATAAGCATCACCACATAACACTTGAGATTTCGGTAACCCAAAAACCCTCTAAAAATAAGAACGTAAAAATGGGATGGGGATGATACCAACAAAATCACTGTAGTAATTATATTTAACTACTTCTAATGGTCTGCCCTATTAAAGGTTTTACACTATATCAATAGTGACCTGGTTAAAGGATTTACAAACACTTTACATGAAGTGTCACCCTGTTAAAGGATTTAATCACCTATTTAAAGGATCTACAAAATATCTATTAAGCTAACCTATCACCATAGGGTTTTTCATTCTAATACAATTGCTAGATAATATTAGGTACAATAAACCTGATAGCTTGCAATCCTTCATTTGCTGAATATAGGCACTTGATCTGCTTTCTCTAATCTTGATCCTTTAAGATCTGATACTCTTTTCTCTGAAATAGTTTTCCTTTGATACCCTTGTACATCCACTTCTCTTTCTAATGAGATTTAGTCTTCCTTATAAAGACATTTGAATACTTAGGGTTAAGTATGGATCTACAATCCATATTGAATCTTTGCTTCCCGCTCATTCCTTGCACTTTTATTATTGGTTGCATGCCTTCTCCATTTTTCTTATTGGTTGCATGTAGATTGCATAGGAAATACAAAATATTTTATCTTATCATTTAATCCTTCAAGATTCATCATATGTCGGCCATGAAAATGGTTTACATATGAATTAATGAAGTTACAAACTCATATGTACATTCTGTGTTACTCGACACTTGCTGATTTCATATGCTCGACACTAATAACAAACTGGCTTACTGGGCTCCTGTTGCATTTCTGTATTGCTCGGTATCATCTATGACTCAGCACTTAAATATCACTCGGCACTTTTATCATGCTTGACACCTAAAGTCATTCGGCACTTGAACTTTTCTCGACACCTGATCTTCACTCGGCACCTAAAGGCTACTCGACACCTAAAGATCACTCGGCACTTGAAGTCTTTCCTGACTCAGCTCATGTTGTGGCTCGGCATACATGGTGTACTCAGCTCCAATATAGAAAGTGGTTAAGTGTATTGGCACTCAAGTGTCAAAAACCATTATGACGTTAACAATCTCCCCCTTTGACATGAGTGACAAAAACACTTAACTGATCTTATGAGTACATTAACTAATCTACTTGGTATATAAAGAGGTTTTGAAAACCTCTAATAAAATTTACAATATATATACCTCAAAATTATTGTAACTAAAAATTATTGTAACTCCCCCTGAGTTGGTTGTTTGTGCCATTATTTGTATATCATGCTCCCCTTGGTTTCCTTGGGTTTATTTCCCCATTCTCTCATTCATCTTGTAATATCCCCACCGTTGTTAATAAGATATATCTATCTCCCCCGTTGTTAATAAGATATATACCTCCCCCTTTTTGACACTTATGTAAAAGGATTTTAAGGGTTAAGACCATATTTCACCAAAAATGTGTTGTTTACCTCCATAATCATCCTAAGAGCTACATCCCAATTGTTCAAAGCAATTTCCAATGACTTGTGCTAGATGGCAGTCTCTGTAGCAAGATGAATAAGTCCATCTGAAGTAGAAATATTGGGATCTTTCTTGAGAATAGTTTCTACATAGACTTGTTCCTTATGGAGTATTTCCAAATGTGAGGTAATGGAGGACTGGAGCTGTATTAGTTTTTCCTTGATATTGGCCTCATCTGCTGATAATACAACTATTTCTTTCTGAGTGTGAAGCAATTGAGAAAAATGCTTCTCACTTTGAGCTAGATCATTTGGTAGCTGCATGCTTGAAATATTTAAATTTCTCTCCAAGCTTAGTATCTTTTGGCTTATCTCTTGTGTGATGTATGAAAAGTCACACAACTTTTTGTACAATGAGAATATATTCTCAAGTACCTTTTTCACTTTTTCTATTAGCTTTACCAATTCAATCTGGGAGAGTGCAATTTGACTAGATACTTGCTCATTTAATTTTCCTTGGAATTTTCTTTAAGACCATTCTATAAGTTTTGCATTTGTCTCTTGGTCTTCATTTGTCACCTAGTCAATAATATATAATAATTTCTCTATGATATGCTTTGACTCATCTGGTGACTGCAAACTGAAGGCATCCATAAAGATGTCCTTAATCTCATGTAGTGTTTTCTTTTGATTATACTCTCTCCTGAGTATCTCTTGTCTCTTTCTCCTATTCAGTGCTTCCTGCACCTCATTGATTTGATTAATGGTTATTGTTTTTGAGTCATATCCTAGTATGACTATCTCCTCATCTAATTCAGGGTCTCCATAGTGAAGTACCCTTGCAAATTTTCTAGTACTAGATCTTGGTGCAGATATTTGTAATGGCTATTGTGAAGGAGTTCCCGAGGTAGGAAAATTTATCAATGTTTGTATTGCCTCTTGCTCTTTAGGAGTTTCCTCTATTTTCTCCTCCTGTTGTCTACTTCCTTGATCAATTATGGTAATCTTAGGAAGTACATGTTATGTTTATGTTGTAGGATCACATGTAATAGTCTATCCTATTTGTTCTATTTCTCTTTCTATAGCTACATTCAGCTTCTATATTGAGGTGTCAACTACGCCTAATGAAATAACTGTGGGCATTTGAGGTTGACCACTAGTAGTTGTAGAGATGATGGAACGTGGTTCTTGTGGATTCACCTTTTCTCTAACTGTGCTTTCGACTATTTTTTGTAATTCATCCATACTGACCAATACTAGATCTGTACATAATCTTGCTTACTGCATAGATTGGTCAAGGTTTCTTTTTAGGTCTTCTATAGTTAATGGATTGATGTTCTGACCAGAACTGTCAAGAACATCTTTTATAATTACAGTTTCTGTAGGTGTGATGGGTACATGAGGAGGGCTAGAGGGTGGTAATTGTGTGTCTTGCACACTCTGGTCTGGTTGCTGCTCTTGCTCAACTATTGTCGTTACATCTTGTTCTTGTGTCTCTTCCTCCTTCACATCTTTCTTTTCTTCTTCCTTCTTCTCTTCTTCTTCTTTTCTTTTCTTCTTCTTCCTTCTTTTCTTCTTCTTCATTTTTTTCTTCTTCTTCCTTTTTATCTTCTTCTTCTTTCATTTCTTCTTCTTCTTTCTTTTCTTCTACTTCTTTCTTTTCTTCTTCTCCTTTCTTTTCTTCTTCCTTCTCTTCTTCTTCTTTCTCTTCTTCTTCTTCTTTCTTTTCTTCTTCTTTCTTTTCTTCTTCTTCTTTCTTTTCTTCTTCTCCCTTCTCTACTACTATCTTCTCTTCTCTCATTTTCCCTCTCTCTTCTGGTGGAGCAACTGCTTCTTCCTTGTATTCTTGTTCAATAAAATCTTCAATCTTTTGTACAAGTTTTTCCATGATTTCATTGTTCTTTGAACAATTTCTTCCATCTTGTTTTGGAGAATAAAGAATGCCCTGTACTTAGGTGTAAACCTAGTATTATGTGTTTTGACTGCTTTCTTTATTTGTTCCTTGGTCAAATTAGGCAACACGCTCACTAGGGTTGATTCCCTCATCTCCTTCTCCATTTTTAAACAAAAATGCCATTTGTCTTCTACAATTTTAGATAGTTCTTTTGGCAATTGTCCATCTATTTCAAGAGGAGTGTACTTGAACTGTGCCATCATTCCATAAACTATTTCCTCTATCCTATTCTGTTCTTCTTTAGTAAACTTATTCAAATCAACTTTTTTTAAGTTGCTTAAATCACCATTTCCAATCTTTTTACATAAACTATCAATTGAAAAATGGCTTACCTTTTCAGATTGATCTTCTTCATCAATATCAGGTTGAGCCACATATCTTCTTCTTTTCCTTAGCTCTTCCTATGTTTCCTTGATTGGTTTCTTCTTTGTAGCTTCCTTTGTAGCCCTTTTAGTGGAGGCCCTTGTTGCAGCTTGGGTTGTTGGCTTTTGAGGTGATGGCATAGCAGATTTCTTTGGTTTTTGTTGAGCTAGAGGCTATTTTGTTGCCTTCCTTTTCTTTGACTCAACTTCAGTTGGTGCTTCCTTGGCTTCTTCTTCCTCTACACCTTCCTCCTTGTCTTCACCTAGGCCTTGGGTTAATTCCATTGGGCCTTGTTCTTCTTCATCTTCATTATCATCGTTGTCATCTTCATCTTCTTCTACTTTAGCCTCAATTCCTTCACCTAATATCTTTTTAATCTTCTTCAATAATTTGTCTTTCTTCTTTAATGTGGAGGCAGTATTTAGCTCCATATTTATCTTTGATCTTACCACATCATAAGTGCCAACGTGTGGAGCACTTTTATCTATCTCTTCTACCAATAATGTAGTTATTGTTGCAGAAGCTTCATCTATATTGATTTCATATCCAAATGGCCTTATCCATCTCACCCTTGGAATTACTACTTGAATATAGGTAAAATCAATGTCAACTAAGAAGCACAAATCATTATTATGTTTTTCCACTAAGGAAACTCGTATTCTTGATCTTGTCATCAGTATATCAAAATTTTCTCCGATCTGTTCTACATATTCATTGATTTGGGCAATGATAGTCTTATCATTCCTCCATGTAACTTTTTCGAAAGAGGGAAACTCTTTCTGAATAGAAAAGAATATACAAACTAGAATTGCTCCAAATTTGCATTGAGCACCCTTTGTCCTTCTTATGGCAGCTAGGTTTTCAGTAATCTGTTGTAGTTGTAGTTCTGCAAGATCATAAGTATGATCCTTTTTCACCAATTTGTAACCTACATCTACTACAATACATGGCACACTATTAAGTCTACTAGATTGATAGAACTTATGGGCTATGAATCTAATAGCAAACTCAACTAGAGGATCCTGGATGGTGTGAATTGTCATTCCTCTTTTATTCCACTGAGTACTAGTGTTCTTTTCAATAACCTCCTTCGATTCACTTCTCAAGGTTTCGAACCGATCTAGGGTAGGATACCCAGTTAACCTATGTATGATTCCTTTGGTTAATTTGATGGGAATATCTTCCAACCAAAGACTTTCACCATGAATTCTGCTTAGCACAAGGGAAAGCTCAAAACTCGGGTCGAACCTTTTCTTTTGAAAATTTTGAATTCATCTTTTAAGACTCCATCTACGCACAAATTTTCATAGGCTTGCCTTACCTCCATATCTCCTAGGGCTCCTATCTTACAATTGTAGCATCTTCTTATGTCTTGAACCATTACAAATTTTGGGGGTATTTGGGAGAGAGCTCAAGCTGGGTCATTTTTGTATGCAACTTCAGTGATGGGATGAAATTCAGGTTGCTTGACCTCATTTGACACTAACTGAACTTCAAACGACTCTTTCTCCACAATTTTCTTGGAACTTGAAGCCATTTATGCAAACAAGGGTTTCCTTTTTATGAAATATGAAACTACGTAGCTCAACACAAATGAAAATACCTCAAGATTGATGAAAACACATTGAGAGATGTTGCAATCTACTTGAAATGCTAAATCTTCTGCTATGAAGTCACTCTGCTCTCTTTCTCTTCTTTGCTTGTTGATTGCGATGAGGAAAATTAATTGGAATTGCAATAATATACCCTATTTTCATCGCATTAAATGCTCAACTGCCAACTCAGCTTCTGATGGATTTTAACATTACTCAACTTGTACTACACTTCCACTTTACTCGGCTTGCATTGGAGTTAACCAAATCAGCATCAGTTATCAACTCGATCGCTATTAGAAACTCGACATGTGTTGGAGTTTAGCTCGACATCCGAAGACATCTCAGCAATATCATTTAGATCTTGTCTTAACATCTTGTCTAATGCAAATTTATACTTTACATTGCTTCTTTGGCTTGGGACTAATGTGTGATATAACTTTGTATATTAGTCCCAAATACTTCTCATGGTTAGTTTGTTGAAGTGTGATCACTTGACCCATTGGGCGAAGTGATCCCTCCACTTGATGTGTTGTACTCATCTTTCTTTTTCCAATTCTTAATCATTTGTCCCATTATCTTTTTGAAATCAATCTTTTCTTTGCCCTTATTTTTTTTAGTCTTGGGTGCCTTTGACCTTGTAGGACAGTTTCTGCTGGTATGCCCAGTTTTCAGACAACTGAAACATGTATTTTGGCTCAACCATCTTTTATAGTTCCCCTTGAAATGTGTTCTTATGCAATTTTGGGGTGTATGTCCATATTCCTGACAATAATGACAGCCATACCTGGTGTTGTAATCTCAATGATAGTGACTTTCATTTCCTTTTGATTTTGTTGGTTGATTTGATGTCCACATAGGCTTTGATCTGCATTCAAATGCTCTATGTCCATACTTCTTGCAATTATGACAATGTCCATCAAATCTTTGAGTCCTTGTGGCATTGGATCTGCAATCTTGTGTTATATGTCCTTGCATGTTGCACTTGTGATAGTAACTCTTGCTCTTGGGTGTATTTGTCTGATTAAATCTCCTACTCTTGCAAATATTAGCAGTATGTCCCTTTTATTAAAATAATGACAAGTGGGTTTAGAATCCTTACCTTTGTCACTTCTTTGTTCAACACACTTTGATGATTCTCCAACTTTAGTGTTGTTGTATCCAAGTCCTGATGTATCATGGGTAGATTTTGGGGATTTTAGCAACTATTCAAAATACTTGATGGCTTCACTTGACTTGTTGAGATTCTCTGCTACCTCTTTTTCTCTGTTTAATTCATTCTTCAGTTGTTCATTCTGCATCTTCAAAGTAGAGATCTCAATATCTTTCATATTGAGTTCATGATGAAGGTTCATCATTTGGGCAAGTGTATCTATTTGCATGTTTGAGATCCTTGTTAATTCAGCACATTTTTCTTCAAGTCTATTTGTAAGATTTCTTTTGTCATTTTCCATCATGACTTTGTCGTCAACTGCTCTTTTCTTTTGTTCAGTGATTTCACATAACATTAGGGCCTGTGATTCATGTTCCATCTTGAGATATCTTATCTCTTCTGCTTGAACTTTGTTTTTCTCCATTAGTTCTATTATTGTTGCATCAAACTCTTTGATGTCTGTACTGCGACACAGTTCTGTGGTATCAATCTCCTTGTAGTTTATATCATTTTCAACTATGGCTATATCCTTCCTTTTCTTCAAGGATTTTTTCACTTCCTCCCTTGCTTCCTCTACTTTGTGTAGAGCCAGTTGTACATCAATCACTCGATTGTCAATAATCTTCCCAAGTTTGAAGACTTCCATCTTTAGATCTTTTTCTCCAAGTTGTTAGACTTCTTCTTGTGAGAACCTTGCTCTGATACCAATTGTTGGAATATTAAAATAGGAAGAATGCTTCTGAGAGGGGGTGGGGGGTGAATCAGAAGTATTGTATTTTAACCATTAAAAATTTTTAACTGAAAATAGATTGCATGCATATGAACATATCAGACAGTTATGAAAAACACATAAGAATCACCACATAACACTTGAGATTTTGGTAACCCAAAAACCCTCCAAAAATAAGAAGGTAAAATTGGGGTGGGGATGATACCCACAAAATCACTACAGTAATAATATTTAACCACTTCTGATGGTCTGCCCTATTAAAGGCTTTACACTGTATCAATAGTGACTTGGTTAAAGGATTTACAAACACTTTACATGAAGTGTCACCCTGTTAAAGGATTTAATCACCTATTTAAAGGATCTAAAAAATAGCTATTAAGCTAACCTATCACCATAGGATTTTTCATTCTAATAAAATTGCTAAAGAGTATTAGGTACAATAAACTTGATAGCTTGCAATCCTTCATTTTCTGAATACAGGCACTTGATCTGCTTTCTCTAATCTTGATCCTCTGAGATCTAATACTCTTTTCTTTGAAATAGTTTTCCTTCGATACCCTTGCACATCCACTTCTCTTTCTAATGAGATTTTTTCTTCCTTATAAAGGCATTCAAAGATTTAGGGTTAGGTATGGATCTATGATCCATATTGAATCTTTGCTTCCCACTTATTCCTGCACTTTTCTTATTGGTTGCCCGCCTTCTCCATTTTTCTTATTGGCTGCATGTAGATTGCATAGGAAATAGAAAATATTCAATCTTGTCATTTAATCCTTCAAGATTCATCATATTTTGGCCATGAAAATGGTTTACATATGAATTAATGAAGTTACAAACTCATATGTACATTCTGTGTTACTCAGCACTTGCTAATTTTAGATGCTCAACACTAATAACAAACTGGCTTACTTGGCTCCTGTTGCATTTTTGTATTGCTTGGCATCATCTGTGACTCAACACTTAAATATCACTTGGCACTTGTACCATGTTTGACACTTAAAGTCATTCTGTACTTGAACTTTTCTTGGCACCTAAAGATCAGTCGGCACCTGAAGTCTTTCCTGACTCGACTCATGTTGTGGCTTGGCATACATGGTGTACTCGGCTCCAATATAGAAAGTGGTTAAGTGTATTGGCACTCAAGTGTCAAAAACCATTATTAGGTTAACATTAACTATACAATCTATGAATGCAAACTCATCTTCCATTCTACTGGAGATTTATTCAACACTTGCTAAAGTTGCTACCTGCTTCCTTGGCTTCTTCATTTTTGTGAAATCACTAACATAGAGATGATACTCATGAAAACCAAAGCACTTGACCTTAGAAAGGTTCTTCTTCTTCATCTTACTTTTTGAATTTGATCCTATGCTAGACCCTTTCTTTTCTTTCCCTTTTCCTGCTAGGACAACATTTTCACACATCATTAGATCATGGAAGAATCAATGATTGTCATTATGTCACATGCAGAAGTTGCTCGAGGTTTATGCATAGTGACATAGCGAGGGTTTGACACATGTTGGTGAATGTTAGTGGGTCCAAAGCAAGTTCCTAGTAGTAGAGGGAAAAGCTTACATGGAGAGATTTTATTGGGTTGACTACCAACCTAGCAAGTGGAAAATGAGTCATCGACAATTTTGTTCCTAGATCGTCAGATTTCTTGGAATTGACAACATGGTAAAAAAATAGAAGGTGATGCCACCTTGTTTTCAACTTATGATTCATTTGTGGAGATTGAAGATTTCCTATATGAAAAAAAAATAGAGTATATTGTAAATATTTTTCCATTTCTTCTCTACACAAACAAATTTTAGACTTTTAGAGAGCTCAGAGCCATTGAAGAATAGTGTGTTACATGATTATAGTGCAAAATAATTTCTAGTGTTTATAGTATGTTGTAAAATTGTAGTGAAATAGTAGTGAAAATCCAAGTAAGTTTCTCAACTCACCATATATATTGAATTTTTCCAATATTTTGCAAATCTTATCCATCATGACTCCAAAAAAAGTATTATTGGGACAAGTAGATTATGCTAACAAAAACATACACGATGACATTATTGAATGGTGTAGGGGTACCTTGAAAAAAAGGACCCTCACCTTTTCTTTTTGTTTTTTTTTTGCTCCAAGAGAGCTCTTATAAATAATAATAAGGGTCATTGGACCTAAGTGTGATAGTTGGGGTGTAAGAAGTCAAAATGTCCTAGGTAGAGTGCAAAATGGCCTAAAAGGAAAGCTATACCTTACCATGGGGTCATGGGTAGCTTAATTGATGAGTAACTAACTTAGGAAATGGTCTCTAGTATGAAATTTCTAAGGGGTGACCTATTTGACAAGTTGGAAGTGTAAAAAGGAAGAAGCAAGAAAAATTGCAAAAGTTGTTGTATTGCAATTTTGCAATTTTTGAAAAAATGTTGTCCTTTTCTAGAAATTGGAGTATTTTTATTTAAAACATAAAGAGGCCGATGAAAAACATTAGGAGAGGATGAAAAGACCTAGGAGGAAGTATAAATGACTTCCCAAAACCTAAAGTGAAAAAGAAGTTGTCATTTTGAAAAAAACAAGTCTTGTAGCATGCATTTTGAGACCAAAAAGATTGGTTTTTTCAGTTTTGAGGTTTTCCTTCATTGTTTTTGCATGTTGTACCTGATATAACATTAGATGGCATGATTTAGAAAAAAATTTATTTAGGAAGTTTTTCTTGAAAGATTTTCATTTGGTAGTTGTAAAAATCTTTTGTTTTTAGGTAGTTTGTTGTCCAGTTTACAACACTTTGTAAAGAAAATGAGATAACTCATTATCCCACCATACAACTTGTACAACCTTTTGGGGATAGTGATTACAGTCAATGTACTATATGCAAAAAAAATTAGGGCCTTTCAAAATTTTGGCAAGCATTTTTAATCTCTTTCCTTAGGCAAGCCAAAGCAAGCTTGGTTAGAGAAGAGTTGCATAAATAAGCAGTTTACATTGCAAGATTGTGGATTTTGTTGTAGGTTTCTAAAGGAGGTTGCAAGACGAGTGAAAGGAGGTTCTTTGGGTGAAAGGACAGTGCTCCACCAATCCATTTGGCCAACAAACAAGATAGGATAGTTGTTTGTCCTTTGATTCCTTGTAGCTCTATTTTGGAGCAATTTGGGGAAATCGGTAAGGTAGAATGCTTCAGCAACCTATTTTGACATGATCAAGGAGTACATTGCAAGGGTATGAGACTCCTTCCATGATACTACAAGTGGTTGGTAATATTGGTTAAGAAGACCTAGGTTGATTGAAAGTTTTGAATGATCTTCATTGAGAATGGTAGCCTGGCAGATAGCAAGAAGTGAAAACTTCTCAAGATAGTGGGGAAGGGTTTAGGATTGGGGGATCTTTTCTTGAGAAAGATCCTATAAATCCACACGGTGATCTTGGAGGACACCCTAAGTCTTAGAGGTAGACTAGAAGCATGATTCAATGATTGATTCATCCCTTCTCTCCCTATCATTGAACTATTGCTTGAATCTACAAATGTGTCTACCGAGATGAAAAACTTAATTTTTGTAAACCCTAGGCTCAAGATTGCAGATGGTTTATATGATAGAGTGAATTGGATTAGTGATGCTACCACTACCAAATCAATTCTTTTTTTTTAAGAAGTGGTTTTTAGAGACAAATTTGTTTGCCCCCCATGGAAACTGTTGGCGTTCAAAATTGCATCCTCATTTTTAGCATCTATTTCAAATGTTGGATCAATTCAAGCCCTATAAATGCTTTTAAATGAGATTGTACCCAGTTGTTAGTTTAAGGCCTAAGTGGTGTTCAATGTTTCTAACACCCTCCATTCATCATATCCAATGTTCCAAGAAGTTAAATTGTCATTCTGAGTCATTTTGTGAAGTCTTGTTTTGAGAAATTGTCAAATCTCCATTTTCACCAGTGTCAAATAGTGATAGGTGGTTGTATTTGTTAGCGAATATCTCATACCCAATAATGTTTCATGACACACTAATTTTTAAGTGTTTAGTGTCCATATCTGAGAGTCTATGTTTCAAATTTTGAGTCATCTCGAGTTTGTTTGACTAGGTTTTGAATCCCTCAAAGTTGGTCATTTAATATTGTCATGTTGATGCAATTAGATCAGAATTCTGGGAAGCGCTGTTTGATGTGCTATAACTTTTGACCAGTTGACCAAAATAAGAAAATTTATTTTGTGTTGAATTATAGATGTCAAAGACATGTTATGTTTCAGGTTTCATATTACGAAAAATCTATTTGATTAGTTTTCAAATGCGATTCCAAATGCAATTTATAAGTTCTACTGGTGTCAATGTTTGTAGATTGTTTGGTAGCCTTGTTCAGGACACTATAACTCAAAACTTATGATTGGAAAGATCAAATGGATTGTACCACTATGTTGTACCCCAAAAATACTTTAAGTGTGCCAATTTTTAAGTCTTGATAAATCCATTTGCACACTTTCCGGGGTCAATTCCATTTGCAAAAAATGTTTTCAGACATTGTTTCCAGTTGTCAAAATTTTAGTAGCCCACTTTTACTGGTTGCCATTTGTGCCCTATTATTCATCATGAGCTCAAATTGTAGATCCATAATTTTCTCATGATAGAGAACCAATGCCCCAGTTTTTGTCTTCCCATGTGTCCATTTGGTCAGTTTTCAAAGCCAAATCTGAACCTAATTTATTGCTTTTTGACATGTTTACTTGCAAGTAATTCTGAGAAGTCAACTTTGAAAAAAAAAATCTTTTGACCTTGAATTCATCATGAGACAAGATTCGACATGGTACAAGTGTGAAAAATAGAGAAATTAGTATGTCATATTTTAAGCCCAATCAGGTGTTCGGGGCAATTTTTAAAGCCAGTCAAAGGACCTCCTAACGCAAAATTGATAGTTTGCAAAACAGAGTTAAAATGAGCTTTAATTAATGGTTTAGTGATCAAATTTGAATCTAGTCAATTCAAGATGCTTAATGGATCACTTTGACTCCTTAGTTGTTTGAAAATGAAATTTTTTTTAGTCAGACCCACTTTGGGGCCCGACTAATTTCATTAGAAATATGATTTATGAGAATTCTTTTGATGATATTGTAGGATGTGGTTTGGGTCTATGGTAATGCCTATTGGTTTTTTTCTAGATTTTTGTTATCATAGGAGTATGTTGTCACTTTTGTGTTACAAGAAGAAGGTTTTGATTCTCATGTTAAGGCTTGGAGCCTAATATAGCATTTTGACTTTTGTTGTGAAAAAGACATTGCCTTGCTATTTTGCAGGTTGGGATTCTCCCTTAAGGGTTTTTAAGGTTGGTAGCTTCCAACTTGAGAACATCCTTCTAGAGAGTTATCTCTAAATGACCTGACAAAAATGTGTGTTCCTCTTAAGTGTTTTGGTTTTCGGTGGAGACTATGCACGAAGATTCATTAGTGGAAGAGCACAAACAAAATAAAGTTTGTAGTTGTGGCTCAACCTAGTGAGAGGAAAATAAGTGAAATGAGTTGCTTAAATGAAAATGAAAACTTACAATGAGGAGGCATTAGTGGTTGGAATGAAGGCTAGATGATGGAGTGGTGAAATGTGATCCTGTAAGTATTGGAATGGAAAATAACAATTCTTGGCAATGTTACCTCTAGACACACTATATCGTGTTCTAATCGATCTTGTTACATTATGTAATAACGGTGAAGAATCTTGAGTTATATGTTATGAAATGTTTAAAAGAATAAATTATTACATTTTATTAGCATGGCCCTTTGAATTTGGAAACCCCATGTGCTCAACAAAAAACATCTTTTAAAGTCTGGAAGCTTCACATATTGGATGAAGAAAACGGGCAGCTCTGTTGGGTGCTAAAGTAGTGGCAGAGGATCAAAGATGCCCCTAGCTAGAAAGGCATTTGAAGAGAAGGCAAGGTGGGTGTAAGGAAACTTGGAAACAAAGAATATAACCACCATTTCCACATAACCCATAATAAATCTAAAATAAACACGGAATTAAAATCCACATGCAAGAGAATAGACAACATACCCACAAAATTGTGACACAAGATATACCCTGGGAAACCTTCATTGAGGGAAAAACCTAGCCTCCAAAAGCATCCATCACCATGTATTATTTAACAAAAATACCATTGCCATACAACCATGGAAGCCTTCATGGCCATAGCCACAACCGAGCAAACTATGTGAACAAGCACGTATCAAGAGTATACCATGATATAATAATGAAACCATCCTCATACCAAGGATAACATGCCAAATAAAAGCATGAATCCACACATCCCATGCCATACTTTCAACCTTCACAAATGCTCCCTTGGCTAACCTGTCAAGCCTTGTCCTGCTTGACTCTTGCCTTTTGTCTTCTCCTTCTCTCTCTTACTCACTTTCTCTCTACAACAACTACCCTTGTGGCTGCTTATATAGTAGCAAGTCCCACAAAACCACCAAGTGGTATTACATAAACCATGTGCTAAAACCATGTGCTACCTAACCCACTGACCCCCCATTTAATATTGGGCATTTAATTCTTTTCCCCCAATATTAAATAATTACATGAAATATTATCACAATGTTACAATACAACTCATCAAGAATATTCTATGAGAATCTTTACATGTTGCACGTCCATCTAGGCACAACATTACATAATAAAATAAAATAATAAAATAACAACATTATGCAATGTGTGCAACACCCATTATCTCAACAGTGGGTTGTTAAGAGTTAGCAACATATCTGGAAGCATCAGCTATGGAAAGTCAAAAGCATGGACTATGATAAAAGGAATCCGGTGTTAAAGAGGAATCCCACGCAGGTATAATTCCATGCAAATGGAAAAAGGAAAAAGCCTATTGAAAGGACATTTTGACCTGCGAATGGAGGAGATCTATGTTTGAAGAAGCAACCCACACATCAAAGGAGAAGCCAATAGAAACTTTTGTTCATGCCAAGATTAGAGCAAGTAAAGAAAGGAAGGATTTTGTTTGAATTGGGTTAATTTTGGAGACAAGAAAGGAACTATTATTGGTTTTCTTCCACCTACTTACTATGCGATAGCCTATCCTCCAACTTTTGTCAACATCACTTTGAAGAGTATCTTTAAAATTAAGATTTGTGAGGATGCATTTGCATCTCACTTAACACACCATGTGTGGTAGGTACCAAAAAATTTGTTCAAGAGCATTATATCCTCGCAATCTTCTACTGTCATGGCCAATTGAGTGTTGGACAATTCTCAAAAAAGAAGCAGTTCGCTACATTGCAAGGGGGAGCATTCACAGTGTTTTGAGACAAGGTTGAATGAGAAATCTAGATAGCTCCTAGGTGATGAAGAATATCCCAGGCTACGGCAAATTGTAGGCATGAGCAGAGGAAGAAAACTTGAAACTTGTAAATCCCACATTGCTCATGTAATGGACTTTTTGATATTTTAAATACCCCAGTGCTCAAGATGTAAGTTGTCTTGAAGACAGTGGCCTTTTAAAGGTAGCACTTGTGTGCATGGGGCCCATGGTCGGCCAGACTAGTGGGAGAGTCAACAAAATTTTGAATTTCAAAATGTGTGCATCATATGAGTGGAGGGTTAAGTGTTAAGCCTTCCAAATGCTACACAAAGGCTTCACGTGTATGCTCGTAAGATAAATTCCAAATCCCTAAGTTGCTCCACTCAGGTTGTGAGAGCGTAAACCAAATTTTAGACATCTCTGGGGATACATCCAGCATAAAGGTGTAAAAAAAATTTTAAACACTGTCGAATTTATGAGTGCTCATATGAGTGTAAAACCTATGTGAGGATAAATGGGAATCCATCTTGAGAGCGTAAAGCGATAAAGGTATTTAAAAATTAAGGCAGCATATGTGAATAAAGGAGAATTTAAAGAGGCCCGATTTTACGATGAGGTCGTAAAGATGTAAAGAAAAGTTGAAATGTAAGAACATAAAGAAAAATTATCATGTCTCTGGTGCTATAGGAGGTGAAGGAATTAAGGAAACTAATTAATATTAAAATATTAATTAATTAAAAAATGTTCCAAATTGTTGTTAGCCAATCAAATTGTGACACATGGCATCAGAAGATTAGATAGAAAATGATAAATTAAAATGAATTTAAAATGGAAATTTAGAAGATATCAACGCATGATAGTTTGAAATGAAAAATTTGAATTATTTTGAAATTTTATATAGTTTAGAGTATATAAATTTTTAATTTTTTCATCTTAAATCTTTTCTCCAATTCAAGACCCTAGATTTCAGATGGCCATAACAGGGGCAATTTTTGTCCAAAATAGGTAGTGCAGTGTACCGTTGGAACCAAGAGAAGCTGAATTTTTCGAATTTGGGGTTAGATTATGCACAAGTCTTCACTGGTTCACTCTGTAAGAATTTTTGTAATTTCTAGGGCCTTTTCAGTAAAAGGGGAAGAATTCATTATAGAGAATCAAAATAAGTTGGGAAACTTATATTGATGTTTGTCAAAGTTTAAAATGAATTCTGGAAATGTTTTCACCCTTGTAGAGTTCAATTTTTAACCAAATTTTACCATTCTTGATCAAGCATCAAATTAGTTATTCTTTTCATCAAATATCTGAGATTCTTTATGCCTTGTAGAGCCAGAATGATGAAGATTTGATATGCAGTTATATAGAGAAAGTAGAGAGAAGATTTTTCATGTTCTTGGGAAGGAATTCTGAGGGTACACATGTTAGTTGCAAATTCAATCCGAGAATTGCTTTTTTTTATATCTTTCTTTGTTCTTCTCTTTTCCAAGGTGGTTGGCAGTTTTCTCTGGGTAATACGAGTAGGGTTCCAATGTTTTACTATGAAACCACATTCTTTCAGCACACTCTCTCTTGTATGAGCAACATTAAGAAGGTTAATACAGATAGTTCAGATCTGTTAGGTTGTTTCATGTTTTTCATTTCATGCATATGAATGTATTGTTTTGAGGAAATTAATACAAAGAACAACACATGGTTGAGTTTCATCTTGAATATTGTCTCCTTCATCAGTGATTTTCAATGATTTATAATCTTTGACATAGAGCTTAGGTTATAGTTGCAGTCCCTTAAGGTTGTATGCTATTTCATTATTTCCTATGACTCAAAGGGTTAAGTAAATGCTTCAGGGAAATCAACAGGGTTCTGAGGTTACTAATGGGGACATCATGTAAGAATTACATTTAAATTGAACATTGAGGTATATTTACAAGTTGAAAAGATAGATCAAATATCTGAATATATATATAGGTATTGAATATCCATATGTGTGTTTTTATTCATGGATTTGCCCAATGGTTAAGGCACTAATCAGTTATAGGATCATTAAGTCTTATTGTTGCATATCTGAGGTTTTGCTAAATTCAACATTATTAATCAAACATTTTTTACCCTCACATATTGAAGGACCTAAATGTTTAACCCTCACTCAGCCTATGAGATTCATAGCTTTGAATTTAGCTACTATAGATCTGTGTCATTTCATGAGTCATTAGGAGAAATAATGGTAGAATCTGCTTAATAGATTCAAGGATATGTTTTGCATTGGTAAGATATCAATTGAATATAAGGTCCACCTACCTAGGTCTAGTAAAGCCCGAAGTGAAGAAGGAGTTATGTATTATAGTTGGCCCAAGACTGCAGTTAGATGCATTCATCATAGGAAGTTGCTAGCCTTAAATGCATTTGTTTGGTTTCTTGCTTGTTTTCAAAACTATTAAATCAAGAGCCAATAGAAACATTTGGAATTTTGATTGAGGAAAACTAGTGGTCCCTAGGGTATTCATGAATGTTGACCTACTCATGGTCATTGCCCAAAACTATGACCCTACAACTAGAGTAGTAAGAAGATTAGATGGGGAATGCTTGATGAGTATAAGTGCTGAAATTTTTTCTAAAGGTCTTTGGTTTGGAAATATTTTTCAGATTACCATATACCCATTCACCTACCAGGACTAGAAAAGGAATACTTATCAAAGAAGGTTAAGGTTAGGGAAGTGCACTAAGAGAACACTTTGCCTCAATTAGGAATTTTCCATTGGTCACAACATCTAGAAATGAGCCTTTTAAGAAGGAATTTTCACTTCCAGAGCCCTACAAATATATATGAATTTATGTAGAGTTTTTGGTGAATATGAGAAAAAATTTATGCCAATTCATTTTATGTATATGATGGCTTAGATTTCTTCTTTTTGTGTAGATATTATTTTGGATTTTGCATCCTATCTAGAAAAATAAATCCTTATAGGGCTAGTTGGAATTACCAAAAGAAAGGTAGAAAATACTTCTGGCAATTACTCATTGTTGATGCATATGTTCTTGTTTAAGGGGGTAATATATTTTGTGAAGGAGATGGTTTTGAATAGAGAACATGAAGGAGAGGCTCTGCCTAAACAAATATGGAGTGCATATATGACTGGGGATGCAGAAAAGGACAATTTTGATAGGTTTGATCCATATTTTGCATGTATATTGAGAAGCCTCTTATTAAAGGACAATCCCAAAATCCCTAGGGAATTAATAAATTTTATCAGACCAATGGATAGTTTGTCTGATTTAAAAGTGTCACATAATTAGGCTGATATCATACCATACCCTATTTCAATAGTTTTGAGAGTTTATGATTTCCAATGGACTCCCCATGTACTACCCTACGAGGTGCCTTTGAAAGTAGGGATAGCTGAGATATTGTGGCAGCTAAGAGGATTAAAGGAAACATATTTGGTTAGAAGAAATAGAGGCTCAATTTCCCCACTTGTTTTTTAGTCAACCATTTCATAATTACAAAAGGTGGATGGTTTTTTTTGTATAAATTCTTGGATCAGTACAAGATGACTATGTCTCATAACCACTTTTCTAATTTTGAGGGATTTTTTGATATTTTTAGATTAAGGGCTAAAGTTGGTTCCAAAAAGGATGAACCTTATTTCCTTGAGAATATAATATGGAATGAGTTCTTTTTGCAAGAGCAAGAGATCAAGAAAGAAAAATGGAGAGTTTTTTCTAGAGTTCTTGAATTTATTCATTGTTTTGATAAAGAATACAAGCCTCTAGATGATGCAAAAATAAAGGTAGACAAAATAAATAAACTTATGATTACTTTTCCTGAAATCATGGAGGCCATGAACAAAAAATACATTTTTTTATCAATTCTTTTCCACAAAAAGCCAGAGAGGTCACGAGGAGATTGGCATTTACTCCTATAGTAGGAATAGGGTAGTTGGGTGTCTAGAAGAGATCTAGCTATAACATGACTCAAAATAAAAGGGCCACTATTGAAAAAGGAAAACAAATAGTAGGGTCAGCTAGTATTGTCTTAGAAGAAACACCTGATAAGGCCTTGCCCAAGAGGCAAAAATAATAAGGGTATAGACACCTCACATTGAGGAATATTCACCTACACAGTCCCCATTACAAATAGGAGATGAACAACTCACTAAGGAGCAAATGGAATAGATAGGGCCTGAAGGGGGAATATTCATTACACAGGCTAAATTAGAAGAGGGAAACCCACAAGAACCTCTCATGCCAAGCTTAGAGTTAACAATGGCAGATTATAGAGGAAAGGAGTTGTATCCTATAATTTAATTGACTAGTTATGAGTTTATATCTAGTGGCAATTTTGTTAAAACTAGAGCCTTCTACCACTTTGCATGGAAAGTAAACATGGGAATGTTTGAGGAAAGGTGTATTAAGATGAAAGTAGAGCATCCAAGAATGAAAGATGCAGACATGTAAAATAAGAGAAAAGAAGAAATTATACTAGAATTGTAAAGCACGACCCTTGAAGAGGGGAGACAAATGGTAAAGGCATCTAATTTTTTTGTTGCTATCCAATTGAGATATACAAGATGCTTTGGTTTGTAATTTTGTTTTAGATAAACTAAGTATAGAGGATCAGGGGAAGAAGGAAACAAAAGGTGACAAATTAAGTACGAACTAGGAAACATTAGTCAGTTGGTTAGTAAGATAAGGATCTAGGACTAGCTCTTCCCAGCTTGATGAAACTTGATTAATAGGCAACCTGATTGTAAAGAGAGCAGAAGAAACTACTAGTGTAGAAGCTGCACATATTTGTGTTGGTGTATCTGGCTTAACTTTAGCTCCAACCCTAAGAAATGAGAAAGAAAATTTGGAATTGCATGATAGGTATGAAAAACTTTTGGCTGCATACAATAAAGAAGTTCAAAGAAGGATTGAACTAGAGGATAAAGTGACAGGACAATCCACTAGATGACAAATCATCTATCCTCACCGATTAGTGAAATCTTCTAGATCCACTCCCTTCATTGAGATCCCTAATACTCCATAGAGGCTAGAATTTTATATTACTAAGGAGTTGGAGGAAGAAAATAATAAGCAGAGGGCTTTATAAGATGAATTAACTTATCAATATAGAGAGAAACTTAGAAAAGCAATCTTATATCTGATAGATAAGATTGATTGGCTAGCATTCTATGAACAATTAGTAAACCTAGTGGATATGTGGAGAGAAATCAAAGATGCTAAGGAGGTTTTGAAACCTATAACAAGTAAATGTGATGGAAGAGATAAGGATATCACCCTTTTACACATTTCAGTTATTAGATTATCTTGTGAATAGATAGAAAACAAATCTGATCTAAATAGTAATATATCTGATTTTGAAAATAAGAGGGAGGTAAAGCAAAAAAGAATAATAATTTATTTCTCAAAATATTTAAGTGATCTAAATTTGATCTTTTTTGGCAGACACTCAAAAAGATTGACATAATAAAAGAGAAAAAAGAGTGGGGAAAAGAATTAAATGATTTATTATGCAAAGAAAATAAATGATGTCAGTAATGAAGAAGGACATGTGCTATGGGCAAGGAAAAATGAAGAATTTGTTAAAGTGCAACTATTTCACAATTCACTTAGAGAGGAATTTGTTGAAATAAATTAATTAGGGGATTGGATGGTTAAAAAGCAATGAGAAATCTTGACCTTTGATTGGCCAGAACAATAAAATCTTGAACAAATAGATGGATAATTTTGTCCATTCAAAACGAATGGAAACAAAGGGAGAGGATGTGGTCCATGATAAAGATCAAAGAGATGACACATTAGTGCATGCAAAAGAAGACAGAGAAGAACAACCAACCCAAATGGAAACCACAGTGCTCCCAACTAATGATGTGGGAATCGAGGATTAAAAAATAAACGTTGTTTTAATAGTTCATGATGATGAAAGTGCAAAGCCTTGAGTTTAAGTGAAATTGCAAAGATCATAGCTAGACACATCATTGTCAAACCTAATGGCTACAAATTTTGAGGATTCAAAATAATATAAAAGCCAATAATAGAATTTATAGCATTTGAAAGTGTAATAGAAAATATGTCCACCAAAAGGAATATTATGATGTAAAGTTTCTCTATTGCACAAAATTTTGTCTCTTATGACAATAACAATTGTAAATATCTTTTTTTTAAAGGACATCTATTTGTTCTCTATGCCTGAAGCTTGTTGCATCTCACACTATATATTGTGAGATTGTAGGGCTAGACAAAGGGTCTAAGTTATTGCATAATTTCAAATTTTTTAAATTAAGTTTGTTCAGTCTTTTTTTTTGTGTAAACTTTATGATGTCTTTCTCTACAAATATCTGAGAATACATTAATCTTGTGGGATTTTGAGGTCTTATCAAAGGAAATTAATACAAAGATTAATTATTCCCATATTTGTTCTTGCTGAATTTTGTCTCCATTTTTATTACTTGGTTATTTTGAAGTTGTATGAGTAGAGCTTGTTCAATTGAATGCAATTAAATCAAGTTGTATTTCAATTCACTATTTCTTTTAATTCACTAATAGCACATCAAAAATTATGAGCTCCACTTTTGTTCAGAATGTAGGAAGATTTAGACACAAGATAAGTAATATTATATTGGAGACATGATGATACTAACAATAAGAGGCTACCGGCATAGGGGATGATCAGCACATATTTATTTGACCACCCTACCAATTGTAAATTGTCATCCCTAGTGTTGACCACCCCTTCCTTTTTCCCACTCATTTTCACAGCACTAATCATTCTGCAAATCACTACTCCTTTGGAATAAACAACTAAACAGTAGATGCCACCCAAGTACATGGGGCTTTCTATCCTTATATAGCCTCTGCCTTAAAATACTTGTGCTTAGCTATTTAGATGTAAGGCATGACGAGAAGGATTATGTCATCTCTATCTAGAATATATGAAACTTATCATTCCTTTTTCGATAGCTATGTTCTTTGGTGGGGTTATCATATTAATTATTCATAGCTGACGTAATGCTTCCACATTTTTATCCACACACTCATGATCTTTTGAAGATAGCCACTAACATCATCACATAGTTTTCTTTAGTTGTGTACTCTGATGCTCTCATAGTCCATATTCTGATGCTCTCCAACTCACAAAGTGGTCAATATTCTGATGCTCTCCCATGATGCAGAAGCACCAAAAAAGGCTAAGTGTGAAACCTAGGTATATCCTTATTTTTAGCTTGTAGTGATGTTAGGAACATCACTAGTCCAATAATAGGTCCTATGTGGTCCTTAGGTGTGTTTAGGAGACTTGGCAAGACCCAAAGTGACCAAGTTGCTAGAAGTTGCGGACTATTGTCAACTAGGTGACTTAGGTCCAGTAAAGGCTAAAATGGTATAGAAAGGTTTCAATGGTTTTGAATAAATTTTATTCATATTATATCTCTACTTGGTCTTTGTTCCAAATTTGGAGGTCTAACTCTATTTAGAACAAAACTTGCTAAAATGTTGTCATGTTGTCATGACAACATTTTCTTGCAAAAAGAAACTTTTTGCATTTTCTGAGTTTAAAATGTCCTAACTATTTAGAAAAGTTATGGAAGTGGTGGAGGAGCCTTTATAAAGTTGAGGACAACTATTTTCATGGGTTGGACAAGTTGGTTTTGCATTAGTACGAATTGTGCAAGTATTTTGTTGCCGATTTTATGCATTTGAAAGCTTTTTTAATAGAGGAGGATTGAATGGCCTGATTTTTGTGTTGGAAAAGTTCTAAAATATTTTTTTTCATCTTGTTGTAGTGTTTTTTTTATCATTTCAATTCGTTTGTATTAGTTTAGAAAATCTTTTTGTTCTTCCCGAGTTGATGATCTGAATAAGGTTGCACTTAAAAAATGGGAGCTTAGGGCCTCTTCCCACCATTGGAAACCTCTGGTATTTTGGTATTTGGAACTAAGGTCCATGTATATTATGCACCAGGAAGGAGGGCCCTTGGAAGCATCAGAAAGAATTTTTAAAGTGATGCCCTAGGCAAGCCAAATGCAACTTGGCTAGGAATCACAGTTGGAAAAATGAGCTATGGAGGGGATTGAGCATGCAAACACCTCAATCCAGCCACACAGTGAGTAGGGAGAAGGTATAAATTTGCATCAATCCAAGGGAGAGGTCTTGGAACATTTTCCAAGGTGGTTTTCCATCACAACAATGATAAAGCACTTGAAATCCTCATTTTTGGCCTAAAACTATACTTTGGTTGTACGGATGGTTTGGGGGTTGAAAAATCATATAATATTGAATTAATCCAAAAAGGGCATCCATAAATGTAATTTTTTTTTAGGGTTGTTAAGAATTTTTTCAAGAAATCTTGTTTCCAGCTATTTAGGAGGGTTAATTCCTAGTAGCCTTTTAGGAGCAATTTGGTGTATTTTCCCTAGTAGATTAAATTTAGCTATGAAATCAACATTTTTTAGGGTCATGGATGTTAGAAGGAGTCTAAATTAACCCTAGATGAATAACTAGTACCCCTGGAGCTATAGATGGACTTGAGGGTTAGCAGCAGACTAGTGCTGGCTAGTATGAAATTTGATGTTACTTTTTTGGTGTTCCCCCAACTAAAGGATTAGGATCTCTTGAGAAAAGTTTTAGTAATTATAAGGTGTGAAGAAGCCCTAGTGGTTCTAGTGAATGACCTAAGGTAGCCTTGAGAGAGCTTGCGGTTTGGAAGCAAGGTTGGGGTGTTACATCAGAGTTGTATCAGAGCGAGTTAAAGATTTGGGAAAAAGTTGTGGATGTTTGAAGCTATAGAATCAGTAGGTGAATCCATGATGGTGACTAATGTTAAATTAGCCAAAGAGGTTAATGAAAAAAAGGAAAGAAACCAGCTTCTTGAAGAAGTACTAGAAGAGGTGAAGCAAAAATTGGATGCATTTGCAAAGGAAGCCAGGAAAAGGGAAGAAGAAGAAGATGGGAAGGGTAAGAAGGTAGCAGAGGAAGAAATCATACCTAAACCTAATCCTATCTTGTAGGAAGAAACTTTCTTGAAGGCAATCATAGCCTTGGGAGGTAAAGCCTTGGAAGGAGTTCCACTTTTTAGTGGTAGAGCCACTTTGAGTTTGAGGGTATCTTAGAGGTATAGAAGGTTAAGGTGGCTAATTCAAGGCTTAGAGGCTTATCCTTAACATGGTGGAAGTATTTACAAGATGAGCATGGGAAAGAATCCAATTGCAAATTGGAGTGCTATGGAAAGCAAATCAAGGAGAACTTCTCACTTGAAGACTTTGAGATCCAACTCCATAGAAAAAGGCAAGGACTGAAGCAAAAAGATCTTGATGTGACCTCCTATACTAAAGAATTTTAGATATTGTGTTTGAGATCCAAGAAGCAATAAGAGGAGTCACTCAAGGTGGCAAGGTATCTCGATGGCTTGAAGTGGAACATTCAAGAGGAGCTTAGCTTATGAGCCCCTACCACTATCCAAAGATGTCATCAGCTAGCTTTGAAGGTAGAAGAAAAGAACAAGAGGAAAGGAGATTCTAACTTCAAAGATAGAGGCAAAGGCAAAAATCAGAAAAATCAAAGAGGAGGCTACCATGGAAAAGATAGTGATCAAAAGAACCAAGGAGAAAGAAAACCCATGGAGAAAACTAGCGACCACTCTTCAAGAGGTGGTTATAATAGAGGGAGATTCAATAAAGGAGGATCAAGTAGGGGTAGAGGAGGTAAGAGCAGCTCTTACTTTGCAACAATGAAGTGTTGCAATTATGGTCAACTAGGCCATCCTACCTATAGGTGCCCAGACAAACCCTCTTCCTCAAGCCAAAATAAAAGGCTAGCATATGCACAAGAAGATAATACAAGTTGCAAGGATGCTAATATAGACCATATTGAGTCTAAAAAAGGTGAGAACCTCATGTTTAGAAGGGTTCTGATCAAGCAACCAGCTCCTAATGATCCTAGACATAGGAGGGTATTGTTTAGGATCAAGTGCAAGATCCTAGGAAAAGTGTGCAAGGTGGTGGTTGATTCCAGATCAACTGATAATGTAATATCAGAGGAGGCTATTACAAAGCTCAAACTGAAGAAGATACCTCATGAAAACCATGACAAGGTCACATGGCTTAACAAAGGGAAAAGCATCCTAGTGAATGAGCAAGCATGGGTGGACTTATCAATTGTAGGATATAAAGACCGATTGTTGTGTGATATTTTTCCAATGGATGCTTGTAATCTTTTTCTAGGGAGGCCATTGAAATTTTATAGGGAGGTGGTGTATGATGGCAAGGCTAATGCCATAACATTCAAAAAAGGAGCCAAGAATTTCAAAATCCAGTCTTTGTTGGAAGGGGAAGAACCACAGTCCCAATTGCCTAGTGTGCTGCTATGTGGAGAGAAAGAGTTCTTGAAAGACCTTAAGCATAAGGAGAGCCAAGGATTTGCAGTGATACTAAAGTCCACTAATGAAGAAAAATCAATCAAGGAACCCTTATCAGTTGAAGTCCAAACTTTGCTTGAAAATTATAAGGATATAGTGAGTGATGGTACCCCAGCTACCCTACCTCTTGGGAGGGTTATATGTAATCAAATTGACTTTGTACCAGGTGCCTCTTTTCCTAATAAGGTAGCCTATAAGCTCACTCCAGATTAGAACCTTGAAGTGGCAGGACAAGTTCAAGAGTTGATGGACCAAGGTCTGATCCAAAAGAGCATAAGTCCTTGTGTGGTTCTTGTGGTTTTGGAATCCAAGAAGGGAGGAAAATGGAGGTTTTTTACTAACTCAAGGGCCATTAACCGCATTACAATCAGGTATAGGTTTCTTCTTCCAAGAATTGAAGAGCTTATGGATTGTCTAGGAGGTGTTATGTATTTCACTAAGGTGGACATGAAAAGTAGGTATCAAAATATTAGAGTAAAGGAGGGAGATGAATGGAAGAGAGCACTTAAGACTATTGATGGTCTTTATGAATGGCTTGTGATGCCATTTGGTCTTTCCAACACCCCTAGCACATTCATGAGACTCATGAATGAAGTGCTCAGAGACTTCACAGGAAGATTTGTGGTGGTGTACTTGGATGATATCCTCATCTATAGAAAGACCAAAGAGGAACATGTCGAGCATGTAGAAGTTGTTTTGAAGAGGTTTCATGAGGAGAAGCTAGCTATCAACCTTAATAAGTGTGACTTCTTCAAGAAAGAGTTGGTGTATCTAGGATTTGTGGTGTCTAAGGGAACCTTGAAGATGGACAAGGAGAAAGTTATTGCTATCCTAATTTGGCCTACACCTACCACTACCACTGAGGTAAGAAGCTTCCATGGATTGTCCCAATTTTATAGGAAATTCATTAGAAATTTCAGTGGTATTTGTGCACCCTTACTTGATACCAATAATGGGGGAGTTAAGTCTAAGTTTAGGTGGACCTTAGAAGCTAAAAAGTCCTTTGATATGTTGAAGAAGAAAGTAGCCACTCAACCCATCCTACAATTACCTATTTTTGACAAGCTATTCACCCTAAAATGTGATGCAAGTGGCTTAGCAGTGGGTGGGGTTTTGAGTCAAGAAGGTATACCAATAGCCTTCTATAGTGAGAAGCTAAATGAGGCAAAGAAAAAGTACTCATCCTATGACCTAGAGCTTTATGCCTTAGTCTAATGTCTTAGGAAATGGAGACACTATTTGTTTCCAAAAGAATTTTTTATGTTTACAGATAATCAAGCTCTTAGCTACATCAACACACAGGAGAAGTTGAGCAACAAGCACTTAAAATCGATGGAATATTTGCAGGCCTTCACCTTTATAATCAAGCATAAGAAAGGACAAATGAACAAGGTTGCTAATGCATTAATTACAAGGGTTTTAACAATCCAAGAGATTTAGCTCCATAGCATTGGAGTGGAAAGTTTTCAAAATCTTTACAAGAATGATGAGGACTTTGCTGAAGCCTATAAGGTACGCATGGACTTTGAAAACCACTTTCATAATAGATTTTCAGAATACACTTTGAAAAATGGGTTTCTATTTAAGGGCAAGAGGTTGCATGAGAGAGAACCTAATACAAGAGAAGCATAATGGTAGTTTGAGTGGGCATTTTGGTATTAGCAGGACAATAGAATTAGTGCAAAGGTTCTATTATTGGCCTAAATTCATCAAAGATGTAACCAAGTATGTGGAGCAATGCATGGTGTGTATGAAGGAAAAATGAGGAATGAGCAATGCAGGTCTTTATGAGGGATTGTGTAAGTATGGATTTTGTTGTAGGTTTTCCTAAATCTATGCAAGGATATGATAGTATCTATGTTGTTGTTGATAGATTACATAAAATGGGGCATTTCATTCCATCTAAGACAACTAATGATGCAAGTCATATAGCTCATTTATTTTTCAAAGAGGTTGTAAGGATTCATGGACTTCCATTAAGCATTGTGTCAGATCGAGATGTGAAATTCATGAGTCACTTTTGGAAGACTTTATGGAAGAAGCTTGGCACTAACATGTCTTTTGGTTTAGCTTAACTGATGGTCAAACTGAGGTGGTTAATAGGACTTTAGGTAACCTTCTTAGGTGCCTAACTAAGGAGTATGGTCAGACTTGGGATGTTATCATCTCACAAGAAGAATATTCCTACAATGATAGCAAGAATAGGACTACCGAAAAGAGTCCTTTTGAAATTTTTTATTGCATGCATTTAAGAGGTGTGTATGAACTAAGGTGTCTTGGAAACATGGATCAAATTAGTGGTCAAGCTGAAGACTTTGTACAAACCATGAAGGAGATTTAGGAACAAGTCAAGAAGACTATTCAAGACAACACTCTAAAAGTCAAAGCCAAGGTGGACAAAAAGAAGAAGGATGTTTAGTTTGCTATTGGGTACTATGTGATGGTCCATTTGAACAAATCAAGGCTTCAAAAAGGTATTCCTACTAAGATACAGATGAAGAGGGTAGGGCCTTGCAAGATATTGGCTAAATATGGACCAAATGCCTATAAGGTAGATTTACCTTTTCATTTGGGCATATCCCCTATTTTTAATGTGCAAGACTTGGTACCATTCAAAGGTGATTCATCTTAGATCATTCCAGATGTTAATGAAGATCTTGAACCTAATGTAGCACCTACAAACAAGAAGTTGGAGGTAGAAAAGGTATTAGACTCAAGGGTGAAGAAGTCTACAAGGCACAAGGTGTATATGGAACAACTCATCAAGTGGAAGGGAAAACCAACTTCAGAGGCTACTTGGGTTGTTGAGGCAGATTTCAAGAAGATTGGCATACCCCTGGACCTGATACCATCAAGTTCTTCTTAGCTCCTTGGAGGGGGGAGTATGGTGCAAGAGCACCTAGGCAGGCTCAGTGTGAAACCTAGGTATTTCCTTATTTTTGGCTTGTAGTGATTCTATCCATATAACTAGTCTAATAATAGGTCCTATGTTGTCCTTAGGTGTGTCTATGAGACTTGGTAAGACCCAAAGTGACCAAGTTGCTAGAAGTTATCAACTATTATCAACTAGGTGACTTAGGCCCAGTAAAGGCTAAAATGGTCTAGAAAGGTTCCAATGGATTTGAATAATTTATTTGAAGTAATTTTATTCATATTATATTTCTACTTGATCTTTGTTCCAAATTTGGAGGTCTAACTACATTTAGAACAAAAGTTGCTAAAATGTTGTGATGTTGTCATGACAACATTTTCTTGCAAAAAGCAACTTTTTGCAGTTTTTGAGTTTGCAACCTCCTAACTATTTAGAAAATTTTTTGAAGTGATGGAGGAGCCTTTAAAAAGGTGAGGAAAACCATTTTCATGGGTTTGACAAGTTTGTTTTGCATTTGTACGAATTGTGCAAGTATTTTGTTGTCGATTTTATGCATTTGAAGGCTTTTTTAATAGATGGGGATCGAATGGCCTAATTTTTGTGTTGGAAAAGTTCCAAAAAAATTTATTTCATCTTTTTGTAGTGTTGGTTTGATCATTTCAATTCGTTCGTATTAGTTTAGAAAATCTTTTTGTTCTTGCCAAGTTGCTGATCTGAATAAGGTTGCACTTATAAAATGGGATCTTAGGGCCTCTTCCGACAATTGGAAACCTCTAGTATTTTTGGATTTAAAACTAAGTTCTATGTATATTATGTACCAAGAAGGAGGGCCCTTAAAGCATCAGCAAGCATTTTTAAAGTGATGCCCTTGGCAAGCCAAATGCAACTTGGCTAGTAATCACAGTTTGAAAAATGAGCTATGGAGGGGATTGAGCATGCAAACACCTCAATCAGGCCACACAAAAAGTAAGGAGAAGTTCTAACCTTTCATCAGTCCAAGGGAGAGATCTTGGAACATTTTCCAAGGTGGTTTTTCATCACAACAGCGATAAAGTACTTGAAATCCTCATTTTTGGCCTAAAACTGTACTTTGGTTGTACAAATAGTTTGGGGGTTGAACAATCATATAATTTTGAAGTACTCCGACAAGGGTATCCATAAATGTAATTTTTATGCAGATTTGTTAATATTTTTTTCAAGAAATCTTGTTTCTAGCTATTAAGGAGGGCTAATTCCTAGTAGCCTTTTTGGAGCAATTTGGTGTATTTTCCCTAGTAGATTGAATGCAGCTATGAAATCAGCATTTTTTAGGGTCATGGATTTTAGAAGGAGTCTAAAAAAACTTTGGATGAAGAACTAGTACCCTTGGAGCTATAGATGGACTTGAGGATTAGTAGTGGACTGGAGCCGGCTAGTAAGAAATTTGATGTTACTTTGTTGGTGTGCCCCCAACTAAAGGATTAGGATTTCTTGAGCAAGGTCCTAGTAAGCATAGGGTGTGAAGAAGCCCTAGTGGATTTAGTGAATGACCTAAGGTAGCCCTGAGAGAGCTTGGGATTTGGAAGCAACATTGGGGTGTTACATCATCCCACTCACTAAGTGGTCCATATTCTTTGCTGCTCACAAATTTCTCTATTCTATACGCTATTGTGGTATTTGATAGGTTTTGATTTGTTTCCTCAAGTGGTTGATAAAGTGCTCTCAATATGAATCAACAACCACCTTGTGTCTCTTATGGACCTTATGGTGCGCCTCACGATATGAGAACACCTTTAGTTGCAATCCGTACGATAAGAACCATCAATACAACACAGCCAAAGAACCAATATGGGGGCATCAACACATGGGTCACTCGAAGTGTAGATGGGAGTGTTGAAATTAAAAAGAGGTGCAACGTGTCAAAGTTCCTGTCAATAATTGGAAAAGAAGTAAACTAGAGATTTATAAATAGAAAGGAAGGATAGAAAGAGAGCTAAAAGAGAGAATTGTATGTTATTATAAAACCAAGTAGAGGTACAATGATAGAGAGAGTTGAAGGGAATTTTAAAAATATTCATAATTATATTATTTTAAGAAATATATAAATAACAATAGAAATTATATTATATGAATGTACTACTGATTTCTACCAATTCATTTATAAGTTGAAATATTTAATTTAAAAAAAAAAATTGTTGATTACTTTATTCAAACTACCAAAATATCTAGTAAATTTGAGTGATAGTATTAGTTTAACAAATTTTAAAATGGTATTAAAAAAATTAGAGCAAGATTGTAAAATAGTAGCTAGTAAAACATAGTGTAAACTTAAAGAAATAACATTTTACAATTGGCAAAAAGAAACATTAATATTAATCTAATAAATATATTTAAAATAAGAAATATAAAATATTTAACTCTATATCTAAACTTGATAAGAAAAATAAATTGTGATAATTAATACTGATTAGACATTCATTTTTGTTCAAAGTGATGCGTTGGAAGATAAAAATATTAATTTCTTGAAAATCTAATGAACTTGTCACAAATCTAGAAAAGATAAAGTTGTAATTAATGCATTCATTACTACATGATAGAGTTGGTAGAAAATATTGTATTTTTCTTGGAGAAAATTAAATTTTCTCCCTACCAAAAATAGAATGAAGCAATAGAATGAATGAAAAATGTGATTTATAAAATAATGAAAAGTTAGAAAAAGATATAAACATTTGAATTTTCATTTAATCTTTTAAATCCTATTATTGATTGAAAAATTTAATTGAAAATTTGAATTGAATGAAAGTAATAGTATCTAGTGAACTAATACCTACTTATAATAAAATTAGAGCAACATAGTGATAAGCTTATACTTTGTCGAAACTTTTTATTTAATTGGTATTGTTCATTGGGATGAATCATGGTTAAAATAAAGATAGATAGAAATAGTAAACCTCATCCTTGCTCTCTACCATCTTTATGATGGAAAATAGACTGCATTGAAATGCATCTTACTAATATTATTATTATTAGGAAAAGAGGAAGGAGTCAAACATTTAGCTTACTAAGAGTGACTACAAAGGGATCAAAATACAATTGATGAAAAGACAAAACTATATATTGAAAGATGAATGATATCATACTTGACAAGGGACAAGTGGATAAACTAAGAATTCAATCATAAATCTAATACACTACAAACTCATTATATGTTAGTTACCACGTTATTATCTATTCTTAAAAGTACTAATCTTTGTTTATGATGACATCATTATTTTCACCTTTGAAGAGAGCACATACACATTATTGTTACATTGTCTTTCCCTAAAGAGTTTTTTTATTGTGAATGAAAGTGAACCAAAAGAAAAAATGTTTCATGTACTATCATCTAACCAATATGTTTGAAGAAATAACCCTTGGCCTCTTATCAATATATTTATTGATTTTGCTAGTTTGTTAGTTTAGATATATTAATACACAATTTAGATTATTATTTGATGTATATGAGTTTATCTAAAATAATTTGTTTTTCATTTAAATGACATCTATTATTGTCAATTACTATGATGTATGTTGAATCAATTGATCGATGATACCAATTTGATAAGGTTATATGGAAGATTACTAAGATTATTAATGTTAGTTTGTATGCAAGACAATATACTTTGCATATGTTTATACTTAAGCACTTTCAAACATTAATAGTTTCATTTTATTAATTTACAAGTTGGGTGTTTCAATAATGTTTTCATGGAGTTTTCATTCAATGAATTATTAATCAATTTATTAGTTTTCACCTCATACTCAATTCATGTCATTCCAAAAGGATGGTCATTTTGTATTTTTTTATTCTGAGTGTTTGGAAAACAATTTAAATCCCCCCCTCTCTCCCTATTTCTCTCTCTCTACCTAGGTACAAAAACATAATGTATGTTATTCACCATATCTTAACATGGTTCCCTTTATCTTAGCTATTTTCCAAGATAAGGCCAATTCATTAAGAATCTGAATAATAAGGATCTTTGAGATGACTAATACCTTAGAGCTTTATGAAGCATTGGTTAATTATGTAGATATGTAATAATGTACATATATATTTATATGAATTGGATTTTTTATTTAATATAATGTTAGGGATGGAAGATAGACATGCTATGATTTGTTCATTAATATTTTTTGGATAATCAAAAGGTATTATGTTTCACAAGCTAAAATTAAAATTCCCAAGCCCATCTCCTCTCTTATATTGGAAAGAAAATGATCCATTAAGCTCATCAAATTTCAAATTTTGATTGGATTATATCATCCTTTATTGTAAGGGAATACAAATGTCATTAATAAATGCAATATTTTGGCCAATTAGGTGTCATTGCATGAAATAGGTGTAAAGTATGGGATTGACATCTGAATGTCTAATCCAAATACTTTATATAGAGAATTTTAGTTATCCTTGAAATAATATTTTTAAATGATCAAAATTGTATAGGGTTTGATTTCTTTGGTTCAAAGATATTTCATCTCCATTCAAGAGAAACTACCTTTAGAGAACTTAGAATCTTACTTCTATATGGACCTTTAAAGTTGTTAAAATATCTTTCCAATTAATTATCATATAGATAATTAGTTGTATTCTCTGTCAATATGAAATGAAAATGAATTTTCTCCCATTTATTCTAGATGGACTTCTATCATCATCACTTGGAATTTCTCTTTTATCAACATTATGTGGCATGCCAATATTTCTCATTATTTCTCCACTAAGAAGTTAAATATTTCCTACAACCATTCTTGCATGATTATAATCCCATTTCTAATTTGGATTTTCTCCTTATATTTATTTTATTCACTACCCCATAGTATGAAGACATCCAGTAGGACAGTGGGGCTTTTATCTAAAGCATACATGTCTTATAAATTTTTTTGAGGGTTGATACTTGTCATAGCTCACTTTTACAAGTCAATTTATCTAGGATAGTTTTGAAGAAATTTATCATTTTATTTCCTCTTAAATTAGGAAGAAGATGATTCGGCCATTATAAATTTAGTTTGTATAATTTTATATAACTCAACAATAATTGGATAGGGATTTATTTCTTTGGAAAATTTAAATTAAATATCCTAATGCACTTATCCATTCACAAATCTAGAAAGTTAGGGCTAAAAATACATAATTTAATTATATTATAGAGGGGAAGGAAACTTAAAACTTACTATTTTATCTCTTGCAAAAAAACCCTAGTTTACTTAAAAAATCTATGAAACTTTATAACTTTTCTTAAAGAATAATATTTTTTTACCGTACAAGATTTAATAATATTTGTGCACATGGGACAATCTAGACAATATGTGGGCATGACATTGTGCTCTACAATTGAGTCGAAGATTGTTTTGGTGTCAAATTTCATCAGGAAAATGTTCACCCCTCCCACGGCGGCCAATGTCTAGGGCAAACATTAACCATTAGCATGAAACATTGCCAACATCCACAGATAAACCAAAAGCCTTCCCATCAACCACATTTTTAGATTATTCAGAGCCATGGTATAGATTCCCCTGTGTGACTGCATAATGCCCTTTGGTGCAGATGTCATGCTCAATGTGTAACTCAAAATTACCACTTGTCACTTGTCTTCTGGCCATTAGATCTTGAATTCTGGGTCTCCTTCTCTAAGGAGGCCTTTGAACATTAGGACAGAGTCATTCCCAATTTCTTAGTCATTTTCCATCTCTTTGGTCACTACCAAAGGGGGTTTTTCCTTGAGTAAACTTAGGTTTTCATTTACCAAATTCATAAATTGGTAATCCAAAATTATGAATTTTCGTTCATAGTGACTCAGCTATGCCACCATTGTGTGAGCATCTAGGTGGGTGTTCAAATTGTTGAGAATTGTCCTGACCATCAAAACTACAAAATGCATCTTGCACATGGTAGGAATATTTTGGGCCACTACAAAACCTGCACAAGCCCAAATAAACTCAAATCAAAATTTTAAATAGTCATAATCTTTACTTAATATCAATTTGCTCTTCATTTCCTTGAAGAATGTCATAGGTCGTATCCAAACAAGGTTCTAGATAGAAATGTTTGCTCAATAAAGCAACTCTCTAATTTGATACATGAAATTTTGTAGCAAGAGATAACAAATTCTATTTTAAATGAGACATTATTGCAAGGAAACTCACACCATCAGGACATGTGACCTTTAACAAATCCAAATCTGTAATTTTGTATACATTTACTAAGGTTTGTAATTGGATTATTGAAAGACAAGTATGGTGCAGAGTGGGAAAAGTACCAAAAATGTCAAGTGATTCAACTCATAAAAGGGTTATGGATTTGTTAACCTTGATGATGGTAACAAATATATTTTCATTCACAAGACATCAATTCACTATAATGGATTTATATCTCTGGCACAAGGAGAATTGGTTGAGTTTTCTATTGAGCATGAATGAGGTGGTAGGACTAGAGCTCTTGATGTACATGGGAGGCTTTTGAACCAAGCTCATCTTTCTCTTCTTTGTCATCATGGTAGAAAACTAGATGCAAGGGATTTGAACATATCATATGGCTCTAGCCATAGTGGATGCAGTGCAAAGAAGATGGTCTCAAGACTACCAAACCCCAGATCTAGCCAATATTTGACATTTTTCATGGGCCACTTCAACAACCCATACCTATCTTTTCTAAAACTAGTGAGGAATTTGGGCATTTCAACTACCAACTCTCTTCTTATGTGTCATGGCCAAATAACTTCTCCATTAGTGATTCAAAATTTTTGTCTCATCCCAATAATATTTCACTTGGGGGTAAAAAAATCTATTGGAAATCAGCCTACCAAAGTTTGGAAGGAAAAATTGAGGTCTACATCTTCAAAAAGATCTATTGGTCCCAATAATAATTTGAATAGTTCAAATGTCACACTCATAGATGGTGATTCCTAGCTTATTGTAATTGGAGATGGACTTCTCAAACCACAAATCACTTACATGCTCGAGATAGCAATCATCGGTAAGATTTGGTCCTTCCTCCTAGTTGCAAATCTTCTTTTTGAGGCAAAGCATTACTGGTATGGTGTTACTGATCTAATCTACATTGATCATGAGTCTTCTTTTTTTATTTCTATATTTGATTCTAAGCTTGCTCGAGATAATGGTCTATGAATAAAGAGTTGGTGTTGTAAAGGGTTGGGAATATATACCATTGTTAGTCTCCAAACTTTAAACCTAGTCATTCAACTTGTGATTTTATGCCATTTTGGGTTGAGCTTCCTACTCTACTAGTGGAATATAGAGATCTAAAAATTATTGAATTAATAGTAAATAAAATTGGGGTATTCATCCATCATGATCTAGTGTCTTTTGATGAACCATCTCTTTCTATAAGGTTTTGTGCCTTACTAAATCCAAATAAACCATTACTTTCTCTTTAATATTTTCATCTCAATATGGTTAATGGAACCAAACAATTATTATTCAAGATGCACATATTGTGATTAATATGACAGGTTGTTGGCTCATTTTACTAATCAATGTTGAGATCCAAGTTTCTCTAATATGATAGTTTGTAGTAACCATAATTCTAACCCACTGAAGTGCTCTTTTAGAACACAATCTTTTCCTTCTAGCCCTAATGATGCATGTGTATCTCAAGATAAAAATTCAAGTGACCCATATCATTTCACATTTGTAAATCTAGTTGTTTACCATTCACCAAAGGTTCATTGTTCTACACAAAAATATCAATCCCACAAAGACTGTTTGGATCCAAATAAATTTTTGTGCTCATTTTTAGGGAATTCTTTTCCTCTTATGGCTTCCCCAATTTAGGGTCCTTCTCCTCTAATTTTGCTAATAAAATTATCTTGTTTTGGACCCATCTTGCTTCTAAATGGAATAGGGTAGCGACTTAGTTAATTTTTTGAGGCTAGTGCTTATTTGATAAATAGTAAAAATGGTTGACAAAAGGAAAAATACAACAGCCTACACAAGAGCCAATCCTGATATACCATTGTGTATTGATCTATCCCACTTGGAAACAAAGAGGTAGTACCTTAGTAAACTCTCAATACCAACTAGTGGTAGGAAGAGAATTTTCTTCATTAAGCTCTAAATTAGAAACCACTAGATTCTTAGGATGACTATTCAGTACCACATTACAAGATAAAATGGCTTATCAATATAAGAATAGGTCTCCAATGGAAGATGCATTCCATAGACCGGCTGTCATAAATGAAATGAATCATAGGTTGTGATATAATAGTGCAATGGGGAATCCTTTTAATCCTAGAGCAGTTCCATACCTAGAAACAAAACTTATAGATCTAGATGATCTTGGTGACTCAGAGGCCACTTCCATAGATCCAAAAGAATTATACTCATAAATAAATATTTAAAAGAAGCAAGCTACTAAAGAAGAAGCTAAATGTGCTCATTTAGAAAAAGAGAGAGAGAAAGAAACCCTAAACTCTGTTGTTGAAAGAGATAACCTGCTTAGAAGAATGGCTACCTTAATGGAAAAGAACAAGAAGTTAGAAGAGAGGATTTTTTTCCTCCATACTGATGTATTTGGAGACATAGATAGCTTGAGATCCAAGGTTCAAGAACAAGAGAACTTTCTAAGCCAAAGGCTGGAACTTGTAATATCTCAGATCTAACCCTGCAAGCCTATCCAAATAGATCATGTAGAACCTACTATCAAGTAGGAAGATAAAGGAAAATTTAAGGTAGTAAGAATCCATATTAATGAAACTCAAGTTATACTAAGAAATCCCTCAAATATTCCCATATCTAAGCTAGATTTAGATTTGGAAAAGACTGGGAAGGAGAAGGATGATCTTGCCAAGGAGCTTGAAAAGGTTGAAAATGAAGCTCAAGCAGTAGAAACTAGAAGAAAAATTCAGTTAATCAAGTCTAATTTTTCCTTAGCTTCATGGCCTAATTTTTCCACCCTAGCTACAACTTATATAGCTACTTGTGGACTAGTAATTTCAACTTAGGATATGTCTTAATCTGCCCCTACCTTATCAGCTACTATTAACCCTCAAATCCCTAGTGTTCAAGCTTAGCAATCTCAAAGTGTTGTTCATAATTAGGTTAATATAGCAAGAAACTCAAATATTCTTGGTTTTTAGAAGGAACCCATTTACATGGAAAAATATAGACAACTTTTATTCTTTGGTATTCCTAGTTCTCGACACCCCCTATCATTTGACTTAAGAGACAAAGTAGTTAAGTTCTCTAGAAATGATGTTGTTACTAGTGAAGAGGATTTTAGAATTTTCATAGACATGCTAAATTATTTTGAAGTTGAACATAAGGGTATGTGCAGGATCATGGTCAACCAAACTATGGTCTTAAGTGGCAATAAAAAATTAGAAAATCAGGGTTATGTCAACTTCACATGCAATTTTCTACTTGTCATTAACTTTATATCAAAAAGTTGAGAGAAAAGAATATCTAGCAAATTGAATCTAGTTTCTAAACTACTAGAATTTATCTCAAAAAACAAAAATTGGATTGGTCAAAATTTTGAATTTTAATGCAATATTACAAAAAATTTAGAACAAAAATAAGAAATTGATGTATGTCTGACCACCTTAATCAAAATCAAATGATAATGATTTTTAATAATATTATATATATAAGTATTAGACTCGTGCCTAGATGTGACATGTTTTTGGATATTTTTATTCTAAATAAATAATTAATAAATAATTTTTGACTTTATTATTTTTGGAAAAAAAAAATTCGTGTCTCACCACCTTAACTATTTCTATTTTTAGAAGAAACATAGAATGTGATGCATCTTTTTTATTTAAAAAATGTTCTACCATTTGAATGTTATAGATGTTTTTCAAGTATTGTGTCATTCAATACTTTATATGTAACTCCAATAGAAAATAAGTAATAATTAATTACTAAATTCATAATTTGACAAACCATACATTAATGGAAATATAAAAACATTCTTTAGAAACCCTTTTCATTTCATCAAAATTTGGTGAAAAAAAAGTTGTCAGCTACATGTTTGGAGTAAAAATCACATAAAAATAGGGAAAAAGCACATTTTTAGGATGTTTTTAATGTTGACCATATATGTTTGGTATCAAAAAATATAGTAGACCTTTTAGAGATATTTTTTTTTTTCATTTAGTATCAAGGTGGGTGGGAAAAAAGCTGGAATAGATTTTGAAATGGTTTGAGACATTTTAGAACTATAGATTTTTCAAATCGCCATTTTTTAACACACCATGATCCTGCACATACCTATGAGGATGTAGTAATGAAATTGTTTGTTCATTCATTGAATGAGGATGCAAGGGATTGGTTTAGGAGACTGCCTAATGACAACATTAGTTCATGAAGTGATTTAGACAATTTGTTTAAAGAACAATATGGAGACAATACTAATGTTGGATCTATGTTGAATGATTTCAATAACATCAAGAAGATCTCTAATGAATATACATTTGATTTCAATGTAAGATTTCAAAAGGGAAAGTAAAAAATATTCTAGGTTACAAGATTGAATGAGGATGTCTACCTTACAATATATTTTAATGCTTTTGACAACAAGATGGTTTATTAGTTGAGGGATAAAGATCCCAAAACATTGAGGGATGCTAATAAGATTGTACTAAAAATTGAAAATAATAGAAATGCATCTGGTAAGCTTGGGAGAAGAGATGATCCAAAGTTATTTAATCTAAAGAAGAATAAAAAGGAAGTTGATAAAATTCCTATAGGAAAGAAGCCTAAAGAACCTACAATAGGTCAAGTGTTGGACTTATTGAAAAAGATGAACCCAACAACTTTCAACATACAAAAACCTAATGTTGGTGAGAAGGACCCAATAAATATCAACCATTTCAATAGACAACCCAGGATGTAGAACTACCCCTATACCACCCAATGGAAGGATGGTAAACTAGTTCCTAATCAGACCCAAAATGTAAAAGATAAGTGTACACCAAATCCTCTACAAAGAAGTTCTATTAATATGAATGATGATCTACCATGGTTCATCATATGTCAATCACCTCACTCTTTAGATTATTGTTTGGTTGCTCAGTCATTTCTTTAGATCAAAATTCACAAAATGAGAAGGAAGAAGTAGAGAGAAAAAGCCATGATGATGTAAGCTATAATATGATTAGCATGTGAGATGACCATGTAGATTCTGATTTGAAAGAACCTAAAAATGATATTGCGAATCAAAGAGTTTCCTACAAATTACATCATCAACAAGTGTTCTCAAATGATGAAGGTTATTATGAAGATTAAGTATTTGTTACATCTTTTTCAGTTGGCCATGTAAATTTAAAAATTCATTCTAAAGAGAATATTGATAGAATCATTGCAGAGACAATTTCTCTAGTTCATAGCAATTATAGTTTGAGAAATGAAATAGTTAATAATGATGTTGGGAAACCATCTAGTATATTCATAAAGGACATTGCACATAAAATGAAAGATGACAATAAGAAGACTAATGTAGGGTTAGCTAAGGTTAAAGACAACAAGACCAAGAAGTGGGAACCCAAGAAGAAAGTTCAATTCCAAACAAATGAGGCAGTAAAAGTAATTGTGTAAGAGAAGAAGTTAGGATCTGGTACTGTCAAGCAAGTGGTAGTGCTTGTTGTTTAAATGATTTTTACTCCAGGTATTCTTGTAAAGCCCACTATGTCTAAACCTATTAATATGATTTCTATGTTGTCACAAATAATTGTCAAAGTAACTTTCTCTAAATTCTTCAAAATTGATGAACATAAGAGTAAAGCCTTGTCATGGTTGGGTGTGATAGGAAATAATAGCAATATTATTGAACAAGGTGTCATTCAAAAAACCCCAATAGTGGTAGAAGATACTAGTATTATATCCCTAACTCCTCAAATGTTTTTTTATGATTCATCATTAGCATATATAGAAGATATTGACCCATTCTTTCTCAGTCTGATTATAAAAGGAAAAACCTTCAAAAATTACATGATAGACTCAAGAGCCTCTAATACTATCATGCCCTTCAAAGTAATGGAAGATTTAGGTTTAAAAGTACATACAAAGCAAGGTAGATGTAGAGGTATGGATGCTAGGGAAGTGCCAATCATAGGTACTATCACTAGATTACCATTCAAGCTAGCTACATACCCTAAGGTAGAATTGACTATGTCAATCTTTGTAGTTGGTATTTCTTGACATTATAGAATCTTGCTCTCTAGAAAATGAAGTGCTGCTATGGGAGGTAGTCTACAATGTGATTTGTCCTATGCAATTTTTCACATAGGAGATAAGGCTATTAAAGTAGACAGAGAGCCAAGGGTCAATCACATTTTTGGGGAAGAAATTGACAAGGATTGTACTTTTTTCTTACATACTAGTGTGTGTGCATTTAGGGTAGAGCTGATTATTTAATAAGTTGAGAAATTTTCTATCTTAATTGACCATGAAGTTGAATGTTGTATGGATTCACCAATTTTTTGGACCATGTACTTTGATAGGGCCAGTTGTAAAGAAGGTTCAGAGGCAACAATAGTGTTTGTTTCTCCTAAAAGGAATAATTTTAGGCATTCATTTACCTTAAAATTTTCTTGTACCAACAACATAGTAGAGTATGAGGCTCTTTTATTAGGATTGAAAGTTGCATGTCATAGGCAATTCTGAATTGGTTATTGCACAAATAAAAGAAACTTATGCTAGAAAAAACAAAAGGTTGAAATAGTATAGAAATGTTGTTTGGTATCAAATTGAACTTTTGATACATTTGGTATTTCTTGGAGGGATAGAAGTCAGAATAAAATGGCTGACCTATTAGAAAATGTAGCAATCAAGCCCAACAACATGTCATTTGTAGGAATTTCACAGATTGAAGTTCAGAATAGGCCTTCAATACTTGACAACATTGAACATTGGAAATTCTTTTAGGATGATAAAGATATTTTGAATTTCATGTTAAGTGAAGACAAGTATCATGGTCATGAGTTAGACTATAGTGATCTAATTGAAACCACAGATTTAAAGGAAATAATTTTTTGTCAAGAGATCATATAGTTGAATACTAATAAAGCACCTAAAGGTTTGGTTGTTCTAGAAAACATGTTTGAAAACCAAGATAGGGTGAAGCCTGGAATAAGATATCACAAGCCTCAAGAACTTGAAGAGATAAACTTAGGTACTGTAGACGCTCCAAAGAAAGTTTATATTGGTCAAAACTTATTAGCTAAAATTAGAAAATCTTTGATTGATTTTTTGAGAAATAAAGACATGTCTTTGCATGGTCTTATGATGATCTTAAGGCATATAGAGAAGACCCATTCTGGCATGTTATTCCACTCAAAGATAATATTAAACCCTTTAGATAGAAGCAAAGAGTTGTAAATCCCACCATAGCCCCCAAAATGCAAGAAGAATTGATGAAGCTAAGGGATGGAGGGATAATCAAACCAATTAGACATTCTACTTGTGTTTCAAAATTGGTGCCTAGTAGAAGAAAGAATGGAGACACTAGAATGTGTGTAGAGTTCAGAAACTTCAATATTGCTTCCCTAAAGGATAATTATGGGTTGTCAAACATGGAAGCTATGTTACAACAAGTAGTTAGCTCTAAGTTGATGTCTATAATGGATGGATTCTCAAGGTACAATCAAGTCCTTGTGAAAGAGAATGAACAATTTAAAACAAATTTTACAACTCCAAGGGCTACATATGTGTATGTCAAAATGCCATTTGGGTTGATTAATGCTAGTGCAACTTTTCAAAGGGCTATGGATGTAGCTTTTCATGATTACATCAATAATTTTATGGTAGTATATCAAGAAAACCTTTCAACTTATTCTAAGAAGGTTGAAGATCATTGTAGGAACTTGGAAAAGATTTTTATCAAAGCCTTCGAATATAGAGTATCCCTAAACCCAAAGAAGTGTACATTTGGGGTGACTGAAGGAAGATTACTGGGACATATAGTATCAAAGGATGGTGTAAAGATAGATTTTGAGAGAGTGGTAGCCATTGATAAGGTGCCTAACCCAAAAAATGTAAAGGGAACACAGTATTTCTTTGGGCAAGTTAATTTTTTGAGAAGATTTGTTACCAATTTTGCTGAAATTAGTAGACCTATTTCTAAAATTCTCTAAAAAGGAGCTATTATTAATTGGGAGGGTAAAGGTGAACCTTCACAGGCCTTTTGAGATATTAAAATTTCCATAAAGAATTCTCCAATCCTTAGTGTTGGGATTAAAGATAGAGTAACTGAGAGGGGCGTTGAATCAGTTACTTACAAAAATTAATCCATAGATCCCTTAGACATCTTAAAGATCTAGTTATTATTGATACTCGGTAAACGAAATGCTAAAACTTAATAAATTAAATAGTTACCTATCTTCAAGCATTCATGCATGTAACTAAAAACAAAATGAACACAAGAGACACCAGATTTAACATGGAAACCCAATATGGGAAAAACCACCAAGTAACAAGTTACCAATTTTTCACTCTTCTGAAGTGAGCCCTATTAGGAGCCAACCCAGTTAAAGGTTACAATAGACATTGTTCGGTGTGTGCCTATTAGAGGATTTTGACCACCCTATTAGGAGTGGCCTTGGTAGAGGTCTTTAGAACAATTCAACTAAACTATCACCCTATTCGAGGATTTACAAAATGGCTATTAAACCAACTATGTTAAGAGATTTGAAATCATTACTACAATTGTTAGAAAGAAACAATGAATTAATCTGAACAAGATGCTACTAAATTTGCTAATTATAGGTCTCTGTTATGCATCATTAGATCCTCCTGGATCAAATATGGCTTTGCTGCTCCTTAATGATCTCTTATCATCATTCAAATTCACTTCCACAATAATCAGTCCTCACATCACATTAATTCCACACTTCCATCTCACTCCCACTTAGAATTCGCAACTTGACCTTCTAATTATACCATTCATATTGTCAAGTTAGCCTAATTACATGTTACATTAACCCATAAACCATAAATCAGATGGCTACAAATATTACTTTAAACAAATAAATGTTATTTCATAAAACATTGAAATCCTTTAATGGCCGACCCTACTTGGTAAATACTACTCTCAGAAATTTCCTTAGTTAACCTTCTTGATTCGATTAACATTGCAATATCTAAAAAATCCTTTGGCTATTGAGTTTACTTGGTAAGAACTGAATTCCTTTACGAGAGCTCGATAAGAACTGCTTCTGCCACATTTCCTTTGATGACTGAGTGAGCTCGGTAAGAACTAAATTTCTTTTATTACCTTCAAAGATCAGTAACAAGTGTCTACTCAGTAGACACTACAAGTTTTCTTTACTAACCTTCTAGGCTTGGTAGACTTTGTCCTTTTCCTTGCTGACCATCTAAGCTTGGTAGACTCTGTCCTTTTCCTTGCTGACCATCTGAGCTCAGTAGACTCTATCTGATGACTGATATCACATTTGTGTGACATCAAAGAAAACACACAATTGAACAATTGTATCCAACAATCTCCCTCCTTGGCATTGATGGCAACACAACATGTCAGAGAAAAATGAAATTTGAAAACAAGTCTTTTACTGATAGAATACTTCACTTTCTTTTTTAAATATAGCAAGCTCCCTCTTTCATAATAATCTCTCCCTCTTTCACAAACTATCTCTCCCTCTTACATAAATTCTTATTATTTTGCAAATTTCAGAAAGATATGACAGTGTACTCTGCCTCTTTGACAACACATGTCGAAGAAAACTCAAAACAAATTAATAGCATTGTGCCTAATGTACTAATTCATATGCAATGTCTTCATTGATTTTTTTGCATCAACTTGATAGATCTTCAATTCTATTCCTGTTGATGCATCACTAAAAGTATATTTTAGTGAGCTTCAGATATGAGAATGACCCCTAACTTACCTCTTAAATACAAGAATGCATCCTTAGGTAAAGGCTTTGTGAATATGTCAGCAATTTGTTCCTTTGTATGAACATATTCCAATTTGATTTCCTTTTCTTGTACCAATTCTCTAACAAAATGATACTTTATGGCAATATGTTTGGTTTTTGAATGCATCACTAGATTCTTGGAGATATTAATTGCACTTGTGTTATCATAAAACATAACAAAAGGTTCTTTAATTTCTTACTTTATACCTTCCAATAATTGTTTGAACCACACAATGTTTGAGAAATTTACTGTTGCTGCAACATATTCAACTTCTACTATGAATTGAGATGTACAATTCTACTTTTTACTTGTCCAAGAAACCAACGTTTTTCCAAGAAAGAAAGCTCCTCCACTTATGCTCTTCTTGTCATCAACATTCCCTGCCTAATATGCATCAATGAATACCTTTAAATCTAGATTTCCTCCAAGTTTTTACCATAATCCATAATCTTCAGTTTCTTTTAAGTATCTCATGATCCTTTTGATTGCCATCATCTGATTTTCTTTTTGTTTGCTGAGAATCTTGCTACAATTCCTACTACAAGGACAATGTCTGGCCTTGTGTGCACCACATATTGCAATTCTCCAATCATAGATCTATACAATGTCTGATCTACTTCTTTTGATTCATCATCCTTGGTATGTTTTAGTCCAATACACATAGGAGTTCCAACTGGTTTGCAATCTTTCATACCAAACTTATTCAGTATCTCCTTGATGTATTTAGATTGAGTGATGCAGATGCCATTCTTACTTTGATGAATTTGAAGACCAACAAAGAATTTGATTTCTCCAAACATTTTTAAATTTCAAATTCCTTGTTCATTTGTTCTAAAAATTCTTTGCAAAGATCATCATTTCTTGTGAAAAAAGTATCATCTACAAATATTTCAGCCAAAACAATCTTATTATCTAGTCCTTCCTTTATGTATAAACTACTATTGTCATTAGTTCTTTGAAAACCAATCTGAATAAGATAGTTATGTAGTCTTTCATACCATGCTCTAGGGGCTTGTTTCAAAGCATATAATGTTTAATGAAATTTTCAGACCATGTCCCTTTTGTTTGGATCAACAAAATATTCAGGTTGTTCAATGTAAACCTCTTCTTCCAATATGCCATTAAGAAATGTTGATTTGATGTCCATCTGATAAACTTTGAATCTTTTGTATGCAACATATGCAAGTAAGGTTCTGACAGCTTCCAACCTTGCAACAGGAGCAAAAGTCTTTCAATAGTCTACACCTTATTCTTGAGAGCATCCTTTGCATACCAACCTAGCTTTGTTCCTTGATACCTTACCATCTTCATTTAGCTTGTTTCTAAATACCAACTTTGTTCCAATCACATTCTTGTCTTTGGGTCTAGGTACAAGAGTTCATGTTTTTTTTTTCTCTATTTGTTCTATCTCTTCACTCATAGCTTCAATCCAACTTTCATTTTCTAGTGCATATTTGACATTTCTAGGTTCAAAATTAGCAACTAAACAATTGCCTTTCAACTTACTTATTTTCATTGTCCCTTCTGATTTATCTCCAATGATCAAATTTGGTGCATGATGTTTCCTGACATACTTGGCTAGCATAGGCTCCTTCCCTTTTGAATGACTTGCATTGCTATCCTTTTGTGTCTCAACTTCTAGTTTTGATTCTGGTTGCTCGATCTTGGTAGATGTTGACTTGGTAGCTTTTGTTTGTAACTTAGGTTCCTGTAGCTTGCTAGGTATTAGCTCAATTTGAACTTCCTGTGACTCAGTTAATGAATATTCGGGAGTTGAAAATTCTTGATTAACAAATGTATTTGGTATTGTATCAAGTTCAATGTAGGAAAATCTCCTGTAATCTTCAGGTCCCCTTTTTCTTTCTTCTTTTGTTCTTTCTGCAAACTCATCAACGTTCACATGTGCAATTTCTATGACTTTGTGAGTAGATAAGTTCAAACATCTATATGCTTTACTTTTGCAAGAGTATCCCAAAAATATTTCTTCATCAACTTTTACATCAAATTTACCTTTTCTAGATTCTTTCAAATTGTAACATTTGCTTCCAAATACTTTTAGATAACTTACATTGGGTTTGTAGCCATACCACAACTCATAGGGTGTTTTGAATGAATCTTTTTTTAGTTGCACTTAGTTCAAGGTATGAACTGCAATGCTTATAGCTTCCTTCTAGTATTTGATAGCAATGCTTTTCTCAATCATTAAGGTTCTTGCACAGTCCTCGATAGATCTGTTCCTTCTTTCTGCTATTACATTTTGTTCAGGAGTTACGGGTGTTGAAACTTGTCTTTTAATTCTTCTTTCAATGAAAAAGTTATTGAACTCATGTGAAATGAATTCTTCACCTCTGTCAGACCTTAAGCATTTTAGTCTTTTGCCTATTTCCTTTTCTACTCTACCCAAATACCACTTGAACTTTTCAAATGCTTCTGATTTCTCTCTTATGTACATGATAGTCATCATTCTTGAATAGTCATCAACAAAAAGAATGAAAAATTTCTCACCAGTATAGCTTTAAATGCCAATAGGTCGACACAAATTGGTATGCACAATTTCTAAAACTTATTTAGTCTGATAGTTCTTGCTTTTAAAACTAGTCTTTCCCATTTTACCAATTTGAAAATTCTTGCATAGACCAACCTTAGTTTTTTCTATGTTAGGAATGCCTCTTACTTTCTTGAATTTACTGATTTTTATCAAGTTGTCAAAGTTTACATGACATAACCTCTTATGCCATAACCAACTTTCTTCAATTTGAGCAATAAAACATGAACATTCACCAAGTTCAAGATAGAATAAGTTACCTCTTGTTTGAGTGCCTGATCCAATCAACTTACCTTGCTCATTTAGCAGTCTTTCTTTTCCTTGCATGAATTCTAATTTAAATATGTTATTGAGTAGTTGTGCGACACTCAATAGATTATGCTTCACTCCTTCTACCCAATATGCATTATCACATACAAGTTCCTTGGTTAATGAGATTCCTCATTTTCCTTTTATGCAACAAGGTTCATTGTTACCAAATCTTACACTACCACCATCATAGTATTCAAAGTGTTAAAACTTAGTTTTATCACTAGTCATGTGATGAGAACAACTACTATCTATGATCCATGTATCATTTCTACTCATATGAGAAATGAGTACTGTTGGTGTTTTATTTTGATGTTAACAGTGCTAAAACTACTAAGCGACAAAAGGCTTAGTACCTAGATATCAGTACATACACAACCTAAAGAATAGCCAATTCTCATTATCACTTGCATATGCAAAGTACTAGGGCCCAACTCCAACAAAACCTTAGACGGTTTTCTACTCTTTTGGCTCTGTAAAAACCAGGGCGGGTGCACCTGGGGATGGTTCAAAGATGGAACAATTGTATGGGAATTATTCTTAGTTTCATTTTGATTCTCATCTCTAAATCCTCAAACATATACGTAAATCTTACCGAATTGATAAACACATCCCTTAAATAGATATGGCCAAGAAATCTTCTATAGCTCTGCAAATGTTTCCAATAGCAATGGCTAAATGAAGCTAAAACAATCCATGCAGGCAAGTGCTAGCCAACTTTGAAAATCTTACAGGAAATATAAGTTAAAATTGATTTTATGATGTATTTTGAAAAAGCTAGTCATAATATACTTCTCTTTTGGCTGAAATACTTTCGATCAGTGCCTAATCCATTGGGAATTCAGAGTCAAGTAAATTCTTAGATCTAATTTGTTGCTTTGCAACAAATTTTCATCAGCAATTCTTACCAGAATTTATCATTCAAAATCCTTATTAACACCCAAGCAACCTCATCACATTCATCAGAGCCTTTATTTAATCCATTGAATTAACAACAATAACAAATGGATGTACAATCTTACTATATTGCAATCAATTGCATAAGCTTTTACTCACACAACATCAAGGTAGCTAAGTATTTAAAAGGAGACAAAATTTAGAGAAGAACAGATATGGGGACAGTTCATAATTTGTATTCATTTCCTTTGAAAATGGTATATCCTTTACAAAAGACCCAGAAAAACCTTCAGAGAAGAAGCACAGTTCTTTCTACATTCATCTATATCTCAGAAATTTTGACAGAAAAAGTATACTATAAATTTCTTTCCCAAAATGTTTGGACCAAAAACAGAACTAAGCACAATACTTAGTGAAAACCAAATTCAGACCCATCTTTAGCCTTGGGATCTCACTTAAATAATGTGAGATGCAACAAGCTTCAGGCTACAGAAGGTGACAGGTGTCCTTCTTTTGAAAAACAAAAACAAGAATAACAAAAAGGTTGATTACAACAACAATTCTTCGCGGGTCCCTTTCTGTTATGCTTCTTGGTTGTTATGATCTGCTCTCACAATCATTCCTCATCTTCAGAGTACATACCCATAAGGTCTGTAAGTGATGTATCATCTTCTGTTACATGCAAACTCACTTTAACCTGGGGATTTTCTATATCATCATTGCTGACTACAAAAGTAACTATTACTCTTACATCTTCTTCGTCATCATCTCCTGACATCTATTCACTAAACTGATTTTTCTATCTGTTAAAAGTATCATCATCTGGCCAATCAAAACTTAGGGTTTCTCTTTGTATCTTTATTAAAGAATTGGCACTTTCCTCTAAATCATCAAATTCTTTTCTCATATCAGCATAATATAATTGTATTTTTACCAGCTCTTCATTTGTCTTTGCCCAAAACCAATGGCCAGTCTCACTGATGATGTTTGTTATTCTGTTATCGAATAATTCATCCATTTCCTTTTTCCATTTGTCTTTTTCCTTTATTGTATCAACAGATTCTAAAGCACAAGGAAATAGGGTGAATTTTTTAGCAAGATATTTTGAAAAACAGAGTATCAATTTTCTCTGTAAAGAATCTCTTTTATTCTCAAAATTATCTAATTGATTTAATAAATCAAAAATCCTTTCAACCTGATGATAAGGCATTTGGACTGTAGATATACAAATAATTGTAACATCATTGTTTCTCTGTCTCCACTTCTGTACAAGAGAATCTAGTCCATTCTTTTCTTTATTTAACTCATCCATGAGGGTTACAATCCTTGTGAACTGATCATAAAAATTTGACCATTGTATTTTATCCCTCAAATATGTCACACCCTGCCTCCATTTCCCTTCCTGCTAATTTCTAAATTCTATCTGCCACTCATGTAATTTGATTTTTTCTGCTTCAAATTCCTCTGCAGTATAGAATTGGGGTCTTTCAGGGGTGTCAGGTATCTCAGTAATAGGGGTTAATCCAACAGATGACTGTGGGGGATATGCAATTCTCAATGTACTGGATTCTCCCACTTTTCTTTTTCCAAGTACCTTTTCTAATTGACATACCCTATTTTCTAACTCAATTCTCCTTTTTACCTCTTGGTTATAGGCTTCCACCACTATTTCATATTTATTATGCATATCAATCATTTCCCTCTCTCCTCTTTCCGCAGTAGCCAAGGCAAATTTAGAATAATCCACATTCATGTGGGCTGCCTGTACATTTGAAGTGTCAGCAACTCTTCTTACAATGATACTCCCTGTTAAACCTGAATCATCAGGCTGTGATGAAGTAATTCTAGATCCTCTTCTCAGGGACCACATAACAAGGGCAGCTTGATCATTGCTGAACGCTGTACCCAAGAATTCCTCTTTATTTGGATCCTAGAGTCCTAAATTATTTGAAACAGAATTAAAAATTAATGCGTCAGCAATGTCCCAATTGGGCAATAATAAAACATTAGCATTTTTTACCATCTGTCTTCCCTCATCAGGGGTTATACTTTTGAACTCTTGTACCATTTGTTCTTTTATTAGATTTTGAATGGAGGTCTCATCCATTTCTACATGTTCTGCTTTCATATTATTACACCTTTGCTCAAAAATGTGCATGTTTACTCTCCACGCAAACTGATGCAAAGCCCTAGATCTTACAAAATTGTTATCAGATAAAAAATGCTGACTGGCTTGTTCCAAAACAGGGTCCAATTCCCTTCCTCTGAAATCTGTTGTAGTTAATTCAAAACTTGGTACAGGGGGTTCTTGAGGGTTCCCTTCATCAATTTCTGCTTGTGTAACAAAAATTTCTCCTTGTGACCCCATTTGTTCGAATTGCTCACTGGTGAGCTGTTCTTCCTCAATTCTTATTGGGGTTTGAGAAGGTGAGTAACTTTCATCAGGGGATTCTTCCTTCCTTATTATTCTTCTTCTTTTGGGAGAAGGTTCCGGGGGTCTTTCTTCTAGGACAGTGCTGGTGGATTCAAGTATCTGTTTTTCTTTATGTACAATGGGCACCTGCTGTCGAACAATGGTATATCCTGTTTTCTTCCGTACCACCAGTGGACCTATTCCAATGTTGGGGGTGAAACCCAAATTTCTCATAATTTCTCTGGCTTTATCTGGAAAAGAATTAATAAAATGTTGTTTCTTCTCATTCATTACTTCCATTATCTCAGAGAAAGTACTCATGAGCTTATGTATTTTATCTGCATTGTTTGCAGCATTACTAAGAGGACTGAAATCTTTGTCAAAACAATTAATGAATTCCAAAACTTTTGAATAGACTCTCCATTTTTCTTTCTTTATTTCTTGCTCATGGAGAGAGTATTCATTTCTTATTATATCTTCAGGAAAATAGAATTCATGCTGAACTGGACGAAGCTTGATTCTCAATCTAAGGGCAGAGTTAAAGAAACCTTCTGTATCACAAAAACGAGAGTGAGACACTGCCATCTTATATTGATCCAAAATTTTATGGAGAAAGACCCACCCTTCTTTAGTTATCACAAATTGGTGGGCTATAGTACAAGTAGGAAAAATTGATCCTGTCCCCCTTTTGTGCAAAAAGGCCTCCTCCACTCCTCCCAACTGCCACAAAAATTCAGCTATCCCTACCTTTAAAGGTACCCGATAGGGTAACACATGGGGTGTTCCTTTGAATCCATAGACCCTGATGACAGTTGAGACTGAATATGGGATAATATCTCCCCAATTATGTGAAACTTTTAGATTATGGGTTTTGTCCATAGGCCTGACAAGGTGCATTAATGCCTTAGGGATTCTGGGATTGTCACTCAATATGAGGCACCTTAGTTTGGAGGCAAAGTGCCTATCAAATCTAACCAAGCTAGTATTTTCTACTTCCCAGGTCATGTCTGCACTCCATAATTGGACTGGCAGTGCTTCCCCTTCTTGTTCTCTATTTAAAACCATTTCTTTACCAAAATAAGTGGCCCCTTTAAAAAGAAACATATGCATCAATAATGAATACTGACCCCAAACCTTTTCCACCTTGCCCTGTGCAATCCCCACCAATCCATGATGAATCTCATTTGCCAAGTAAGATGCAAAATCAAAAATTATATCCACACCAAAAGAAGAGATTTGGGTGATCATATACATGAAGCTCACCGCAATAAAATCTTCTTCGCCCTCTCCGAAGACTCTGCACAGGGTCCTATATATCTCCACTGCCCTGGCATTAAAACATGATTTCTTGAAGGGTTCTTTAGAAGATGATGTTATGGTTGGGAGGCCTCCAATCTGGCCTATGTGGGCTTTCAGTGCACCCTGTCTAACTACATCCCTCTTGGATATATATTCTTTTTCTAAATCTATCAGATTAATGGGCACATGATACATGGTGAGGGGTTCCAGACTGAAAACCTTCCTAATCTCCTAGAGACTGATGGTAACTAAAGCCTCACCATCTATTCTTCTCACTACCTTAGTGGCTTGGTCATAGTTTTTTGCTATAGCTTCAAGCAGGTCAAAATCCATAAACACGCTGGGGACAACAAGCTTCCCAAGATCAAAATTCCATATATTGGCATGAGGGGAATATAACTTCCTTTCCGCAAACCATTTTTTGAATAAACTCAAACCAGTTTGAGAAGTTTGAGCATCTCGGACCCAATTACCCTTATCATACAATCCATCAGCTACCCTTAGCCTAGGGTTGAGTGAGGTTAACCTCTTAACTTGCACCATTTCTACAGTAGATTCAGGAAGTAACTCAAGCAAATCATCATGCACATTTCTATCCAGGTAGTTTATTGCACCTGTAAATCCCTTCTTAGGAGGCATCTTGGGCTATCCTTTTTAAAACTTAAAAGCTCACAAAGATGATGGCAGTTTTACTTACTTGAATTTTGTCTCAATTCTCCTTTGTATTCCTGCAAAAATTCAGCGAACAGATAACTTGACAATTTTTTATCAAACCTTGGCATGCTTTTCTTTCAGTAATGGCTTCTGCACAAGAATGGCTTCAAATCTTTTCTCGCGTGAAATGAAACTGATGCAATCTCTCTGTATTATACTCTATTTTTCCTCACGGACAAAGCTTTCTTGTCTAATTAATACAGAGAGTAGCACTACATTTTTCATTTAAAACTGTGTCGTTGATCTTCAAAGATCCTACGATCATGCGGTACAAAGAGAACAACTAGGAGTTATATTTGCCATGTCAGTTATTTTACCCAATGAGAACTTTCCACGTACATAATTCTTTCTTTTGATGGCGCTTACATTTAGACCCACTAACGATGGAGAACACGTGTCAGCATGTCGCTACTTCGTTATGCATAAAGAACAAGCACCTTGCCATGGCGAGGCGGCGACAACCGTTGATCGGATCAAGAAATGATCGAAAGATACGCTACAGGACTTCTTAAGAAAGAAGGCGGCGAGCCCAACTCGCTATGTCACTGTAATTATCTTCCTTGCAACTCTTCATAGCGAGGTAGCGAGCTCCGTTGATCCACTTCAAGCTGACGTTCAAGATTTCTTGTACATTTAGTCAGATAGGTATTAATGAGAATCGGATCTCTACATAGCTGGCACATGTCAAAATTTATCACAGTCATCTGTCATTACACGTCATCAAAGATCTTGCCGATATTTTGCCATTTTATGGGGCCTCGCTAACTCGCTAATGGTGAAGCACCTGAATTTTCCGATAGCAAGGTAGCGAGCTCCGGCACTTAAAAGGATTCTGTGCCAGAAAATGCAAGGGTTACCCAGTAATTACTTCTGTTAATTAAAACTGATTCTGACAACGGTATTTACGACTGGTCATGCCACCTGGTGTAATTATGATACAAGCAAGATGCAATGTCATCATTTTTAGATTTTCACGTGGCCTCGCTACTTTGCTAACGGTGAAGTGCCTGAATTTTTCGATAGCGAGGTGGCGGAACTTTCGGAAAATCAACATTCTGGCTCTAATGTCAGATATTCTAGTGGGTCCCTCTCCCTTCTTTTGGATGGTGAATTGCAAAGTGTACCTGCACAATAAAAAATTTAATAAGAAAATCTTCGATCGCCGCATCTTCACTTTATGGTCCCACCGCTTAAAATAAACTCAATACTCGCTATCTCGCTATACTTAATCAGCATGCAACTCTCAATAGCGAGGTAACGCCAGCGGTAGATCTAATCGGATCCGATGGTTGGGACAAATAGGAAGAAAGGTAACCCGGGAGAAAGGAAAAGGAATATGACAGCATATTCGCCTCTTTTGAAATTTCAAAATTTTGCGTTCGACAATTTATGAATAGGGATGAATATAGGGTTTATATGGCGATTATTTCTAATAGATGGTTTATCCAAAACCCTATGTTTCACTTAGGCATAGAACATCTGACTTTTCTATGATTTAACTGAAAAATTTTTTACTACAGAAAAGGTCAAACCAACAGTGGCTCTGTCTAGGGATGATAGACTACTTGAGTCTATGCAAGGATTCAGAATCTATGGGAGAGCAGACCACACATCTGGGAAGTGACAACTTCTTCAGAGAGCACAGAGCAACACACAAAAACAAAAACTCAGACTGTACAAGGATTTACAGAAAACAAGACGACAGGAAACCCTAAAACTAATGTTCATGGAAGAAAATAAGTATTTTTTCAAGAAAAATACCTCTTCAAGAACTATCCATGAACTGGCAATTCAAGAATATTATCAAACATATCTTTGATTATGTAAGAATCTTTACCCCAAGCATTCTCAATGAGATATGGGCCTAACCAAATGGGATCAAATTTGCCATGTTTTCCTTTATCTTCAATTCTGGCGTTCCACATTAAGACTAGGTCTCCATTTTCAAATTTCTTGTTTACAGCTCTTTTATCATAGAGTGTTTTGACTTGTAACTGCAATTTTTGATTTCTCAGAGATGCTTCTCTTCTGGCTTCGGTCAATCCTACCGATTCATTCATTCTTTCTTTCATTTCATCAATAGTATCTTCATCATATGACTGGATGTAATTGTATAATCCCATAAAATTTTTCTGGGGCATTCTAGCTTGAATTCCATACACTAAATCAAATGGAGCCACCCCAATTGCCTTCTTTACAGTTACTCTGTCAGCCCATATTGCCAATTGTAACTTGGAATCCCATGCCCTTTTATTATCGTCCAAGGTTCTCTTAATGATTTTCAACAGGCTTTTATTTGTGGACTCAGCTTGCCCATTCCCTTGTGGATGATATGGAGCAGATGTTGTTCTTGTCATTCCATATTTATCACAAAACTTGATGAATTCCTCAGACCTAAAACACATAGCATTATCTGTGACAACTTTCTGTGGACATCCAAATCTGGAAATGATATTATTCAATAAGAAATTATTTACCACTTTACTCGTTGCATTTCTGGTAGGGATAGCCTCTACCCATTTTGTAAAGTAGTCAGTAGCAACCAGAATCCAAGAATAGCCAGTACTGGACTTGGGAAAAATTTCTCCTATGAAGTCCAGACCCCATTGTTGAAAAGGTGTTTTAGTTTCAATTGGCTTCAGTGGAGTATTTCCTGAGAATTTCAGCTTTCCAGCAAATCTCTGACAAGGATCACATTTCTTAACCATAACTTGAGCATCTTTGAACAAAGTAGGCCACTAAAAACAAGCCCTCATTATCTTATGCGCAGTAGTTTTGGCCATGTAATGTCCTCCACATACTCTAGCACGCATTTCTTTCAAAATCTCTTTTGCCCTTTCTTTGTCAACACATTTCAACAGAACTCCTTCAAATTTTCTCCACCATAAGTTATTTTGAACAATTACATACCTGATGGCTTGCAATTTAATATTCCTTTTTTCATTATCAGGCAGATGGGGAGGAACTTCCATATGTTGCAAGTAATGTATAACATTAATGTACCAGTCACACTGGTCCATGTCGCATAAATCAGTTCTGAAATCATCATTTACTAGGTTTATCTGATTAGCTTCCAGGTTAGTTTTGGCCATAAGTTTGGCCAAACCTTGACCTCTTACTAACTTAGTTATTTGCATATCAATGTTAAATTCTTGGATTCTATTGATCCATCTACATCTCCTTCCTGACACTTCCTGCTGAGAGAAAATATCTTTAACTGCAGCACTAGGTACAAAGGCAATAATAGTAGCGCCTACCAAATAACTTCTGAATCCTTTTACAGCCTTTACCAAAGCATATGCTTGTTTTTCATTTATTTCATACTTCAGTTCAGCATGCTGCAGGGATTTGCTAAAAAAGGCAATAGGCTGCTCATACCCTTCTTGGTTTTTCTGTAATAAAATTGCAGCTACAGTATGGAATGATGCAAAAGAAAAAATATGCATGGGTTTTGTATAATCTGGGGTCCTCAACACTGGAGCATTTTTTATCGCAGTTTTTATATCCTGGAATGCTTGTGAAGGTTCACCATTCCAATCTATAACAGCTCCTTTCTTGAGCATTTTTGAAATGGGTCTACTAATTTCAGCGAAATTGGTAACAAACCTCCTCAGAAAATTAACCTGGCCAAAAAAGGATTGTATACCTTTCACATTTTTAGGTTTAGGGACTTTATCAATAGCTATTACCCTTTCTGGGTCTATTTTTACCCCATCCTTGGACACTATGTGTCCTAATAACTTTCCTTCTGTGACCCCAAACGAGCATTTCTTTGGGTTTAGAGATACCCCATATTCCAGGGCTTTTATAAAAAAAATTTCCAAATGTTTGCAGTGATCTTCAGCCTTTTTAGAATATGCTGTAAGATCATCCTGGTACACAACCATAAATTTGTCAATATATTCATGAAATGCTACATCCATGGCTCTTTGGAAAGTAGCTCCTGCATTAATCAAGCCAAAAGGCATCCCCACATACACATACGTTCCCCAAGGGGTTGTGAAAGCTGTTTTGAACTGTTCACTTTCTTTTACCAGAACTTGATTATATCCAGAAAAGCCATCCATCATTGACATCAATTCAGAGCCGGTCACTTGTTGCAACATGGCTTCCATATTAGGTAAGCCATAATTATCTTTTAGAGATGCAATGTTTAGATTTCTAAAATCCACACAAAGCCTAATATCTCCATTCTTTTTTCTTACAGGAACAAGGTTTGAAACCCAAGTGGAATGCCTAATTGGTTTGATTATTCCACCATCTCTCAGTTTTGTCAGTTCTTCCTACATTTTTGGGGCAAGGGTAGGATTGATTGGCCTCTGTTTTTGCCTAAACGGTTTTACATTTTCTTTCAACGGTATGACATGCTGGAAAAGGTCCTCCCTATAAGCTTTAAGGTCATCATATGACCAAGTAAAAATATGCCTGTACTTTCTAAGTAGGTCAATCAATGCTTTTCTGATTTGAACCGGCAGATCTTGGCCGATGTAAACCCTTTTAGGGAATTCATCCGTTCCCAAATTCATTTCTTCTAGCTCCTGCGATTTGGGGTCCTTTATTCCCGATTTTACTCTGTCTTGGTTATCAAAAATATTCTCCAAGACTACCAACCCCTTAGGCATCTTTTTTTTTTTTAATTGCATGATTTCTTGACCAAAAATGGTTTCTTTCCCATTTATGGTTTCAATCAGTCCATTGCAGTCCATCTCCTGACCATGGTATTTGTCTTCATTTAGCAAAAAATTTGTGATATCTTTGTCATCTTCAAACACCTGCCAATTTTCAATGTTGTCAGGTATAGAAGGTCTGTTTTGGGCCTCAATCTGAGAGATTCCTGCAAATGATATTTCTTTTGGTTTGATAGCTACATTGGCTAGAAGATCAGCCATTTTATTCTGGGTCCTATCCCTCCATGAGATCCCAAATGCATCAAAGAATTCTAGTTGATCCCAGACTGCATTTCTATATTGTTTTAATCTCCTATTTTTTGAGGAGTAGGTTCCTTTAATCTGAGAGATGATCAATTCAGAATCCCCTATGACACACAATTTCTTAATTTTGTGGTGTGTGGCCACTTTGAGTCCTAGTAGCAATGCTTCATATTCAGCGATGTTATTAGTGCAAGCAAACTTCAAGGTGAATGAATACCTGAAGGTGTTATTTTCAGGGGACACAAAGACTACACCTGCCCCTGCACCCTCTTTAGAACTAGCCCCATCAAAGAACATTGTCCACAATTTTGGTGAATTCATGCAACATTCAACCTCATTTTCAATGATATCAGGCAAGTTTTCCACTTCCTGAATAATTAATTCAGCTCTGAAAGCATTAATCCCAGTGTCTAGGAAACAGGTGGTATCTTTGTCAATTTCTTCACCTAAGATGTGGTTAACCCTTGGTTCCCTATTTACCCTGACATCTTTGTCCCCTATATGGAAGGTGGCATAAGTAAGGTCACATTGTAGGCTTCTCCCCATGGCAGCACTCCATTTTCTGGAAAGTAGCATCCCGTAGTGTGGGGGTATATCTACCACAAGGACAGACATGGTTAATTCTACCTCAGGAAATGCAGCCAGTTTGAATGGTAAGCCATTTATAGTACCTATTACTGGAACCTCTCTAGCATCCATCCCTCGGCATCTACCTTGCTTAGTATCCACCTTCAATCCTAGGGCTTCCATTACTTTAAAAGGCATTATAGTGTTGGAAGCTCTAGAATCTATCATACAATTTTTCAAGGTTTTCCCTTTTATGATTAGACTAAGGAAAAAAGGATCAATATCTTGTATGAACGCAACTGATGAATCATCTAAGAACATCTAAGGAATCTAGGATATAATACCATTGTCCTCTATTATTAATGGGGTCTGTTGGGCTATAGCTTGATCATCAATACTATTGTTGTTTGCTATTCCACCCAACCATGACAAAGCCTTATTCTTATGCTCTTCAATTCTAAAAAGCTCAGACAAGGGTACTTTCGCGGTAATTTGAGATAACATGGCAATCATATCAAGAGGTTCAACCACAGTAGGTTTTACAATAGTACCTAGAATCGGAGTCTTTTGAGTAGTGGGTACCACTTTTTGCTTGATAACATCCGGTTCTGATTTCTCTGGTTGCACTATGGTCTTTGTTGCTTCACCTTTCTGAAATTGAACCTTCCTTTGTGGTTCCCATTTCTGAACCTTGTTCTCCTTGATCTTAGGCACATCTATACTGACTTTCTTGTGTTGATCATCTGTCTTATGAGTGGTGTCTTTGATGAACATACTAGATGGCCTTCCTGCCTCATTATTTATTGCTCTATTTCTCAAATTGTAATTACTATGGACTTGTGAAATCATCTCGGCTGTAATTCTATCAATTTCCTCCTTGGAGGGGATTCTTAGGTTTGTGAAACCTACTTCAGAAAATGTATTGCATACCTTATCTGTATCATTCTTTTCATCATTTGAAAATATTTGTTGATGATGTAACTGGTAAGCAATTCTCTGGCTGGTAACATCATTCTCAGGTTCTTCTGAATCAGAATCTATCAAATCATCAGATGTGTTCGCCATATTGTAGCTTATATCATCATGGTTTTTTTCTTCTGTTTCTTCTTCTGCTTGCACTCCTTGAGCTTGGGCGAACGATTGGGCAATAGCACAATAATCAGCAAAATGAGGTGATTGGCATATAATGCACCAAGGTACATCATCATTCATATTTATAGTGTTCCTTTGCAGGGGGTTTGGGGTACCCTTATCTTTCATATTTTGGGTCTGGTTGGAAACTGGTTTACCATCTTTCCTGGGTGGTGTAAGGGTAATTCTGCATCCTAAGCTGTCTATTGAAATTGTTGTTATTCACAGGGGTTCTCTCAGTAACATTTGTCTTATTGAAAATAGTGGGATTCATCTTCTTGAGCATTTCTAAAACATGGCCTATAGTAGGTTCTTCAGGCCTTTTTCCTATGGGAGTTTTGTCACCTTCCCTTTTATTATTATTCTTAGGGTTGAAAAGCTTAGGATCATCCCTCCTCCCTAATTTTCCAGAGGCCTTTCTATTATTTTCTATATTCACTGCAACTCTATAGGCATCTCTTAAAGTTTTAGGATCCTTATCTCTTAGTTGGTAGGCCATTTTGCTATCAAAGGCACTGAAATAGGTTGTAAGACAGACGTCTTCATTTAACCGCATAAACTGAAATAGTTTGTACATCCCTTTCTGAAATCTCACATTGAAATCAAATGTGGATTCATTTGGATTCTTCTTGATATTGTTGAACTCATTCAACATGAATCCTGCATTAGTATTGTCCCCATATTGTTCTTTGAACAATTTCTCCAAATCACTCCATGAAGTAATACTATCATCAGGCAACCTCCTGAACCAATCCCTTGCATCCTTTGTGAGTGAATGCATAAATAATTTCATCACCATGTCCTCATGTTCAACTTCATAATCATTGAGCATGTCAATAAAAATTCTCAAATGTTCTTCACCAGTAACAGCATTATTTCCAAAAAACTTAACCACTTTATCCCTTAAATCAAAAGATATGGGATGGGGGGCACTAAGAATACCGGCAAATGATATTTGTCTATATTTTTTGAGTTATATAGGTTTCTTCTGGAAACCAGGAGCGTTAGAGGTACTAGCTGCATTAGCTTGACTTAGGAGAGCAGCTTGGGACAGCTGTGGTGGGACAAATGGGACTTGAGTGCCAATATTGGAAGATGAGGTAGGAGCAGATTAGGGTGCTTTCTGAGTCGGGATTATGGGAGCATTAACTGGTGCAGGATTCATAGGTGGGATAGACAAACTAGGCCATGAATTCAATGCAGAATTAGACTTTATGAATTGGATTTTCCTTCTAGTTTCTGCGGCCTGAGCTTCATTTTCAACCTTCTCAAGTTCTTTTGCAAGGTCTTCCCTCTCCTTTCAAGCCTTCTCTAGTTCTAGATCTAATTTTGATATGGAGGGTTGTATAGGTTTTCTTGGTATGGCTTGAGGCTCATTTATTTGGATTCCTGTAGCCTTGCCTTTCCCTTTATCTGGAACTGTTCCAGTGGGCTCTATTGGATCAACTTGAATGGGTTTATAAGCTTGAACTTGAGCAATAATTGGTTCTTGCCTTTGATTTAGGATTTTCTCTTGTTGTTGAACTTTAGCTCTTAGATTATCAACATCTCCAAAGATGTTCTGATGGAGAGTGGGGGTATTCTCTTCTAATTTTTTATTTTGCTCTTTCAAAGTAGCCATCCTTCTTAGCAGAGTATCTCTTTCTATTATTGCATCCAAAGTGGCTCGCTCCCTTTCCTTTTCAAGATGGATGTGTTTAGCTTCTTCCTTAGCAATCCATTTCTTCAAAAATCCTATTTCAGATTGCACTTCTTTAGAATCAGCAGAGGTTGCCTCAGAATCAGCAGGGTCATCTAGATCTATAAGGTTTGGTTCCATATATGGGGCTACTCTGGGATTAAAAGGGGTATCAGATGAACTCCTAAATCCTAGCCTACAATTTGTATCTGCTACAGGCCCTGGTCTTGGTGAAGCAATTCCCATAGTAGATATGTCTTTATCTTGAAAAACTCTCTGATCTGGTAATGGGGTACTGAAAATACCTCCTAAAAGTCTTGTATTTTCGAATTCAGAACTAAGCGAAGATGACTCTCTTGCTATTATCGGTTGATAATGGGAATTTACAGAGGCATTACCTCTAGGCTTCCAAGTAGGATTTGGATCTATTCTTTTCTTATTTTGGTTCTTCCTACTACCTTGGGGTAAATCAGTATACATTGATACATCGGGATTGGCTCTCATGTAAGCCCTTGTGTTTTTTCTCTTGTCAGCCATATTCTTCTTTTGTTACAATAAGCACTAGCTTCAAAACCTTGACTGAGTCGCCACCCTTTTTCGGGAAAATATAATAACACTTCTTACTGATAGAAGGAAAACAATACACAAGTGGGAACAAAAATACGGCACAAAGAGATCAATCACTGATGTTGTAAGACTGCAACTCTTGCTTGTTAGATAAGACACTCGGATAAGCTGGATGCGTCAGTGTGTAGCAATGGTACTTGGGTTTATATCTTCTTTAAATCCTCAAGTTTTGACACTAAAGATTCCCCTATAGCTACGGGAAAAATAAAGATCACACGACACATACTTACTTAGTAAGACTAAAGACAACTGCAATACTTTTTACAGATGTGTTAGACATTCCCCAGCAGAGTCGCTATTTTGTTGGTGTTTTATTTTGATGTTAACAGTGCTAAAACTACTAAGCGACAAAAGGCTTAGTACCTAGATATCAGTACATACACAACCTAAAGAATAGCCAATTCTCATTATCACTTGCATATGCAAAGTACTAGGGCCCAACTCCAACAAAACCTTAGACGGTTTTCTACTCTTTTGGCTCTGTAAAAACCAGGGCGGGTGCACCCGGGGATGGTTCAAAGATGGAACAATTGTATGAGAATTATTCTTAGTTTCATTTTGATTCTCATCTCTAAATCCTCAAACATATACATAAATCTTACCGAATTGATAAACACATCCCTTGAACAGATATGGCCAAGAAATCTTCTATAGCTCTGCAGATGTTTCCAACAGCAATGGCTAAATGAAGCTAAAACAATCCATGCAGGAAAGTGCTGGCCAACTTTGAAAATCTTACAGGAAATATAAGTAAAAATTGATTTTATGATGTATTTTGAAAAAGCTAGTCATAATATACTTCTCTTTTGGCTGAAATACTTTCGATCAGTGCCTAATCCATTGGGAATTCAGAGTCAAGTAAATTCTTAGATCTAATTTGTTGCTTTGCAACAAATTTTCATCAGCAATTCTTACCATAATTTATCATTCAAAATCCTTATTAACACCCAAGCAACCTCATCACATTCATCAGAGCCTTTATTTAATCCATTGAATTAACAACAATAACAAATGGATGTACAGTCTTACTATATTGCAATCAATTGCATAAGCTTTTACTCACACAACATCAAGGTAGCTAAGTATTTAAAAGGAGACAAAATTCAGAGAAGAACAAATATGGGGACAGTTCATAATTTGTATTCATTTCTTTTGAAAATGGTATATCCTTTACAAAAGACCCAGAAAAACCTTCAGAGAAGAAGCACAGTTCTTTCTACATTCATCTATATCTCAGAAATTTTGACAGAAAAAGTATACTATAAATTTCTTTCCCAAAATGTTTGGACCAAAAATAGAACTAAGCACAATACTTAGTGAAAACCAAATTCAGACCCATCTTTAGCCTTGGGATCTCACTTAAATAATGTGAGATGCAACAAGCTTCAGGCTACAGAAGGTGATAGGTGTCCTTCTTTTGAAAAACAAAAACAAGAATAACAGAAAGGTTGATTACAACAACAATTCTTGGCGGGTCCCTTTCTGTTATGCTTCTTGGTTGTTATGATCTGCTCTCACAATCATTCCTCATCTTCAGAGTACATACCCATAAGGTTTGTAAGTGATGTATCATCTTCTGTTACATGAAAACTCACTTTAACCTGGGGATTTTCTATATCATCATTGCTGACTACAAAAGTAACTATTACTCTTACATCTTCTTCGTCATCATCTCCTAACATCTGCTCACTAAACTTATTTTTCCATCTATTAAAAGTATCATCATCTGGCCAATCAAAACTTAGGGTTTCTCTTTGTATCTTTATTAAAGAATTGGCACTTTCCTCTAAATCATCGAATTCTTTTCTCATATCAGCATAATATAATTGTATTTTTACCAGCTCTTCATTTGTCTTTTCCCAAAACCAATGGCCAGTCTCATTGATGATGTTTGTTATTCTGTTATTGAATAATTCATCCATTTCCTTTTTCCATTTGTCTTTTTCCTTTACTGTATCAACAGATTCTAAAGCACAAGGAAATAGGGTGAATTTTTTAGCAAGATATTTTGAAAAACAGAGTATCAATTTTCTCTGTAAAGAATCTCTTTTATTCTCAAAATTATCTAATTGATTTAATAAATCAAAAATCCTTTCAACCTAATGATAAGGCATTTGGACTATAGATATACAAATAATTGTAACATCATTGTTTCTCTGTCTCCACTTCTGTACAAGAGAATCTAGTCCATTCTTTTCTTTATTTAACTCATCCATGAGGGTTACAATCCTTGTCAACTGATCATAAAAATTTGACCATTGTATTTTATCCCTCAAATATGTCACACCCTGCCTCCATTTCCCTTCCTGCTGATTTCTAAATTCTATCTCCCACTCATGTAATTTGGTTTTTTCTGCTTCAAATTCCTCTGCAGTATAGAATTGGGGTCTTTCAGGGGTGTCAGGTATCTCAATAATAGGGGTTAATCCCAAAGATGACTGTGGGGGATATGCAATTCTCAGTGTACTGGATTCTCCCACTTTTCTCTTTCCAAGTACCTTTTCTAATTGAGATACCCTGTTTTCTAACTCAATTCTCCTTTTTACCTCTTGGTTATAGGCTTCCACCACTATTTCGTATTTATTATGCATATCAATCATTTCCCTCTCTCCTCTTTCTGCAGTAGCCAAGGCAAATTTAGAATAATCCACATTCATGTGGGCTGCCTATACATTTGAAGTGTCAGCAACTCTTCTTACAATGATACTCCCTATTAAACCTGAATCATCAGGCTGTGATGAAGTAATTTTGGATCCTCTTCTCAGGGACCACATAATAAGGGTAGCTTGATCATTGTTGAATGCTGTACCCAAGAATTCCTCTTTATTTGGATCCTGGAGTCCTAAATTATTTGAAACAGAATTAAAAATTAATGCGTCAGCAATGTCCCAATTGGGCAATAATAAAACATTAGCATTTTTTACCATCTGTCTTCCCTCATCAGAGGTTATACTTTGGAACTCTTGCACCATTTTTTCCTTTATTAAATTTTGAATGGAGGTCTCATCCATTTCTGGATGTTCTGCTTTCATATTATTACACCTTTGCTCAAAAATGTGGATGTTTACTCTGCACGCAAAATGATGGAAAGCCCTAGATCTTACAAAATTGTTATCAGATAAAAAATGCTGACTGGCTTGTTCCAAAATAGGGTCCAATTCCCTTCCTCTGAAATCTACTGTAGTTAATTCAAAACTTGGTACAGGGGGTTCCTGAGGGTTCCCTTCATCAATTTCTGCTTGTGTAACAAAAATTTCTCCTTGTGACCCCATTTGTTCGAATTGCTCACTGGTGAGCTGTTCTTCCTCATTTCTTATTGGGGTTTGAGAAGGTGAGTAACTTTCATCAGGGGATTCTTCCTTCCTTATTATTCTTCTTCTTTTGGGAGAAGGTTCCGGGGGTCTTTCTTCTAGGATAGTGCTGGTGGATTCAAGTATCTGTTTTTCTTTATGTACAATGGGCACCTGCTGTCGAACAATGGTATATCCTATTTTCTTCCGTACCACCAGTGGACCTATTCCAATGTTGGGGGTGAAACCCAATTTTCTCATAATTTCTCTGGCTTTATCTGGAAAAGAATTAATAAAATGTTGTTTCTTCTCATTCATTACTTTCATTATCTCAGAGAAAGTACTCATGAGCTTATGTATTTTATCTGCATTGTTTGCAGCATTACTAAGAGGACTGAAATCTTTGTCAAAACAATTAATGAATTCCAAAACTTTTGAATAGACTCTCCATTTTTCTTTCTTTATTTCTTGCTCATGGAGAGAGTATTCATTTCTTATTATATCTTCAAGAAAATAGAATTCATGCTGAACTGGACGAAGCTTGATTCTCAATCTAAGGGCAGAGTTAAAGAAACCTTCTGTATCACAAAAATGAGAGTGAGACACTGCCATCTTATATTGATCCAAAATTTTATGGAGAAAGACCCATCCTTCTTTAGTTATCACAAACTGGTGGGCTATAGTACAAGTAGGAAAAATTGATCCTGTCCCCCTTTTGTGCAAAAAGGCCTCCTCCACTCCTCCCAACTGCCACAAAAATTCAGCTATCCCTACATTTAAAGGTACCTGATAGGGTAACACATGGGGTGTTCCTTTGAATCCATAGACCCTGATGACAGTTGAGACTGAATATGGGATAATATCTCCCCAATTATGTGAAACTTTTAGATTATGGGTTTTGTCCATAGGCCTGACAAGGTGCATTAATGCCTTAGGGATTCTGGGATTGTCACTCAATATGAGGCACCTTAGTTTGGAGGCAAAGTGCCTATCAAATCTAACGAAGCTAGCATTTTTTGCTTCCCAGGTCATGTCTGCACTCCATAATTGGACTGGCAGTGCTTCCCCTTCTTGTTCTCTATTTAAAACCATTTCTTTACCAAAATAAGTGGCCCCTTTAAAAAGAAACATATGCATCAATAAGGAATACTGACCCCAAACCTTTTCCACCTTGCCCTGTGCAATCCCCACCAATCCATGATGAATCTCATTTGCCAAGTAAGATGCAAAATCAAAAATTATATCCACACCAAAAGAAGAGATTTGAGTGATCATATACATGAAGCTCACCGGAATAAAATCTTCTTCGCCCTCTTCGAAGACTCTGCATAGGGTCCTATATATCTCCACTGCCCTGGCATTAAAACATGATTTCTTGAAGGGTTCTTTAGAAGATGATGTTATGGTTGGGAGGCCTCCAATCCGGCCTATGTGGGCTTTCAGTGCACCCTGTATAACTACATCCCTCTTGGATATATATTCTTTTTCTAAATCTATTAGATTAATGGGCGCATGATACATGGTGAGGGGTCCCAGACTGAAAACCTTCCTAATCTCCTCGGGACTGATGGTAACTAAAGCCTCACCATCTATTCTTCTCACTACCTTAGTGGCTTGGTTATAGTTTTTTGCTATAGCTTCAAGTAGGTCAAAATCCATAAACACGTTGGGGACAACAAGCTTCCCAAGATCAAAATTCCATATATTGGCATGAGGGGCATATAACTTCCTTTTCGCAAACCATTTTTTGAATAAACTCAAACCAGTTTGAGAAGTTTGAGCATCCCGAACCCAATTACCCTTATCATACAATCCATCAGCTACCCTTAGCCTAGGGTTGAGTGAGGTTAACCTCTTAACTTGCACCGTTTCTACAGTAGATTCAGGAAGTAACTCAAGCAAATCATCATGCACATTTCTATCCAGGTAGTTTATTGCACCTGTAAATCCCTTCTTAGGAGGCATCTTGGGTTATCCTTTTTAAAACATAAAAGCTCACGAAGATGATGGCAGTTTTACTTACTTGAATTCTGTCTCAGTTCTCCTTTTTATTCCTGCAAAATTTCAGCGAACAGATAACTTGACAATTTTTTATCAAACCTTGGCATGCTTTTCTTTCAGTAATGGCTTTTGCACAAGAATGGCTTCAAATCTTTTCTCGTGTGAAATGAAACTGATGCAATCTCTCTGTATTATACTCTTTTTTTCCTCACGGATGAAGCTTTCTTGTCTAATTAATACAGAGAGTGGCACTACATTTTTCATTTAAAACTGCGTCATTGATCTTCAAAGATCCTACGATCATGCGGTACAAAGAGAACAACTAGGAGTTATATTTGCCATGTCAGTTATTTTACCCAATGAGAACTTGCCACGTACAGAATTCTTTCTTTTGATGGCGCTTACATTTAGTATCACTGATGACGGAGAACACGTGTCAGCATGTCGCTACCTCGTTATGCATAAAGAACAAGCACCTTGCCATGGCGAGGCGGCGACAACCGTTGATCAGATCAAGAAATGATCGAAAGATACGCTACAGGACTTCTTAAGAAAGAAGGTGGCGGGCCCAACTTGCTATGTCGCTGTAATTATCTTCCTTGCAACTCTTCATAGCGAGGTAGTGAGCTCCATTGATCCACTTCAAGCTGACGTTCAAGATTTCTTGTACATTTAGTCAGATAGGTATTAATGAGAATCGGATCTCTGCATAGCTGGCACATGTCAAAATTTATCACAGTCATCTGTCATTACACGTCATCAAAGATCTTGCCGATCTTTTGCCATTTTACGGGGCCTCGCTAACTCGCTAACGGTGAAGCACCTGAATTTTCCAATAGCGAGGTAGCGAGCTCCGACACTTAAAAGGATTCTATGCCAGAAAATGCAAGGGTTACCCAGTAATTACTTCTGTTAATTAAAATTGATTCTGACAACGGTATTTACGACTGGTCATGCCACCTGGTGTAATTATGATACAAGCAAGATGCAATGTCATCATTTTTAGATTTTCACTTGGCCTCGCTACTTCGCTAACGGTGAAGTGCCTGAATTTTTCGATAGCGAGGTGGCGGAACTTTCGAAAAATCAACATTCCGGCTCTAATGTCAGATATTCTAGTGGGTCCCTCTCCCTTTTTTTGGATGGCGAATTGCAAAGTGTACCTGAACAATAAAACATTTAATAAGCAAATCTCCGATCGCCGCATCTTCACTTTATGGTCCCACCGCTTTAAAAAAACTCAATACTCGCTATCTCGCTATACTTAATGAGCATGCAACTCTCAATAGCGAGGTAACGCCAGCGGTAGATCTAATCGGATCCGACGGTCTGGACAAATAGGAAGAAAGGTAACCCGGGAGAAAGGAAAAGGAATATGACAGCATATTCGCCTCTTTTGAAATTTCAAAATTTCGCGCCCGACAATTTATGAATAGGGATGAATATAGGGTTTATATGGCGATTATTTCTAATAGATGGTTTATCCAAAACCCTATGTTTCACTTAGGCATAGAACATCTGACTTTTCTATGATTTAACTGAAAAATTTGTTACTACAGAAAAGGTCAGACCAACAAGTACCATTTCATAGCAATGTAGACAATTTCATCTTCTTCTTCATCACCAGAATCATTAGAATATGTAGCCATGAAACATGTTTTCTTACCTTTATCCTTAAATGATTTGAAGTCTTTCATTTCATTGTACTTGTGACCTTTCTTCTCATCCTTGTTCTACTTGTTTGGGCACCTACAAGCAATATGTCCAATTTCTTCACAAGAAAAATAGATTAGACGAACCTTACCTTTGTATTTCCCTTTTTCGCTTGAATATTTCATTGCTAGTAGAGCTTCAACAACTTCAAGATCATTTTCTAAACTTTGTTCTGATTCTTCATCACTATCTGACTATGGATCATTTGTCTTCTTCCCTTTATCTTTGAGTAAAAGCTTGGCTTCAAATGCTGATTCAATGTTCTTTGCAGTTGGAACATAATTATCATAGTTGTCTAGCTCAAATGTAGTCAATCTTCCAACTATGGCTTCTAAATTTATCTTATGATTTGCTTCACATCTTCTTTCTTGAATTGCAGAGACTTTGATTGCATAAATAGGAAGTAGAGGTCTTATAACTTTACTTATAGTTGTCTCCTCCTTGATATCTCCTCCATAAGCTTTGATAGAACTAACACATGCTTTGACTCTTTGAACATATTTTGCAATGTTTTCATCTTCTCTCATCCTCATTTGATCAAATTGACCTCTCAAACTTTCTGCTTTGGCTCTTCTCACATTATCATCTCCTCCATAGATCTCTTTTAGCTTGTTCCACATTTCAAAGGTAGTTTTGCAATCTTTGATATCATCAAATTCTTCATAACTCAAAGCATATGCTATATCTATCATCATGTTATTGTGAGTCTTCTTTTCAGAAATATCATTGATAGGTAATGTACTAGAAGGTTCTTCATATTTTACATCAAGGTACTTCAGCCCTATATCACCACTAGAAGCTAGATTAAGCCTCATCAATCCTTGCCATGCCGAGAAGTTGTCCGTATTAAGTCTTGGAATTTCCCTCTTGTAAGTCTTGATCTTTGGCATAGATCCTTGAAATTTTTTCCTGTAAGCACAAAAAGATCTTATACCAATTGTTGGGATTAAAGATAGAGTAATTGAGAGGGGGGGTAAATCAGTTACTTACTAAAATTAATCCACAGATCCCTTAGATGTCTAAAAGATCTAGTTATTGCTGATACTCAATAAACAAAATGTTGCAACTCATTTAATTAAATAGTTACCTATCTTCAAGCATTCATGCATGTAACGGAAAATTAAATGAACACAAGAGACACTAGATTTAATGTGGAAGCCCATTATGGGAAAAACAACCAAGTAACTAGTTACTAATTTTTCACTCTTCTAAAGTGAGCCCTATTAGCAACTAACCCTGTTAAAGGTTACAATACACACTGTTAGGTGTGACCTTGTTAGAGGATTTTGATCACCCTATTAGGAGTGCCCTTGCTAAAGGTCTTTAGAACAATTCAACTAAATTGTCACCTTGTTAGAGGATTTTCCAAATGGTTGTTAAACCAACTATGTTAAGAGATTTGAAATCACTGCCACAATTGTTAGAAAGAAACAATGAATTAACCTGACCAAGATGCAACTAAATTTACTGATTACAGGTCTTTTTTCTACATCATTTGATCCTCCTTGATCAAATATGAAGTTTTTTCTCCTTAATGATCTCTTATCATCGTTCAAATTCGCTTCTACAAAAATCAATCCTCATATCACATTAATTCCACACTTCCATCTCACTCCCACTTAGAATTCGCAACTTGACCTCTAAATTATACCCTTTAGATTTTCAAGTTGACCTAATTACATGTTACATTTACCAATAAACCATACATTAGTTGGCTACAAATATTATTTTAAACAAATAAAAGTTATTTCATAAAACAATGAAATCCTTTACTGGCCGACCCTACTCAATAAATATTGCTCCCAAAAATTTCCTAAGTTAACCTTCTTGACTCGGGGTGAACCCACAATAGTGGGTTACACTTTTTTGCCTAAACTGACAATGAACTATGAATTTTCAAGAAAACTTTCACTTTCGAATGCAAATTGCCATTTAATGGTTAGGAATTTGAAGATGAACTAAACTAGAGTCTTTTAGGATTTTTTTTATAGAATCTAAATATATATATATATATTTAAAATTTTACTTGATTTGATTGAATTATTTTTTCTCCCATGAAAACAGGTATATCAAAAACCTAGTTTTTAAAAAGTGACATTGTCTTTGACACACATAACTTTTTTTCTACAATAGATATCAATGTGATTCTTTCAAATTTAGTTTGTTAACATCCATACCAAAACCATAGAGGTGATCTGATGTTTTTATCCTTAGTATTTTATATTTTATTTGCATTTAAAGTTGACCTAACATGAATTTGGACATACTTAGCTTTTGACACGTGTAACTTATTATATATTTACCTGATTTCAAATTTTCTTTTTTTGATTGATAGAGGACTTGAATGCAAAGACCGTGGTTATTTTTCAAATTTTTTTTGCTCTTAGTTACTATTTTTCCATGAGCGTTCAATATAGAGATTTATTTTTTAGAATGAACCTCTATTCAATTCACATCCAAAAATGTATACCTAACAAATTCAAAATGTATCAAATTCATAGTCATTAGAAAGCTTGTTCAGAGTACTTCTATCAGAAAAAATGACATGATTTCAGTGTTCCATCTGGACCTAGTAATTGAGCCTGGAAGCCATGAAAACAACTGAAACTATTATAGAATTTGCAAAAGAAATCTAATTTTCTAGTTTCAATAGAAACTAACTTTCTATCGAAAGTTTTTACATAGTTTTGATAGAAACTAGTAAAATTTATATTCGATAAAACCTAAATAGTTTCTATCAAAACTATTTAGGTTGATTTTTTGTCCTAAATAGTTTCGATCGAAACTATTAAGGATCTTTTTCTTCCATTTACTTAGTTTCGATCGAAACTAGGTTGCAAATTAGTTTCGATAGAAACTATATGGGTACTTTCTATCGAAATTTTTTAGGCAAAAAAATAGTCTTTCATGATTTTGGAGGAATTTATTCCTCCGAAAAAGTGTAACCCACTATTGTGGGTTCACCCCTCGGTTAACATTTAAATATCTGAAAAATCCTTTAGCTATCGAGTTTACTCGGTAAGAACTGAATTCCTTTATGAGAGCTTGGTAAGAACTACTTTTGCCACATTTCCTTTGTTAATCGAGTGAACTTGGTAAGAACTAAATTTCTTTGATTACCTTGAAAGCCCAGTAACAACTGTCTACTCAGTAGAAACTGCAAGTTTTCTTTACTAACCTTCTAGGCTTGGTAGACTCTATCCTTTGCCTTGCTGACCATCTGAGATTGGTAGACTCTGTCCTTTTCCTGGCTGACCATCTAAGCTTGGTAGACTCTATCTGATGACTGATATGACATTTGTGTGACATCAGAGTCAATACACAATTGAACAATTGTATCCAACACTTAGGACTCCTGACTATACAAAGCTAATGCAAATATTTTCTTTTTCATCCTTTGATACTATAGTTGCAGTCTTATTATAGGGGAATGAGGAAGTATATGAGAAACCAATTGCATTCTTTAGAAAATCTTTCTAGCCTATTGAACTAAAATGTAAAATAAATGAGAAAGAGGCTTATGCCTTGTTAAAATTTGTTAGGGCCTTTAGGTGTTATTTGGTATGTGCCATTATTATTGTATTTGTACCTAGTGTAGCTATTAAGGACATATTTTCTCAATAGGAGGTATCAGGTGGAAGATGTAGATGGATTAATAGGATCCAAGAATTTAACATTGAAATTTAGATCATAAAATTGGTAAGAGGTAAAGGGTTACCTAAGCTTATGGCTCAAACCAACTTGGACACTATTAAAAAAAATTTTGTAATAGATGACCTGAGATTAGATCTATGTGATAGGAAACACTATGAATGGTATGCTAATATTATACATTATCTACAACATATCTAAGCTCCTTCCCATTTGACTAAAAATGAGAAAAAAAGCATAGAGTTACAAGCCATCATATATATCATTGTTGAGAACAATTTGTGGTGGAGAAACATTGGAGTGATACTAAAATATTTTGATCAAGAGAAATCAAAGGAGATAGTAAAGAAAATGCATGTTGGAATTTTTGGAGGACATTACATGGTCAAGACTACTACACACAAAGTAATGAGAACTAGATTCTAGTGGCCTTCCTTTTTCAAAGATGCTCAGGTAACAATCAGAAAGTGTGATGCCTATCAAAGATTTGCAAGTAAACTAATTTTTTTAGATAACACTCCATTAAAGCTAGTGGAAGTTCAAACACCATTCTGGCAATGGGGGATGAATTTTATAGGTGAAATATCTCCTAAGTCTAGCACTAGTTATTCATAGATTTTGGCTGCTACTAATTACTTCATAAAGTGGGTGGTTGCAATTCTAATAAGAAATGCAACTATTAAGGTTGTTAACAATTTTTTGTTAAATAATATCATTTCAAGGTTTGGTTTTCCTCAGAGGATTGTGACACATAATTCAATGTGCTCTAGATCTAAGGAGTTTATAATCTTTTTTTATAAGTATGGGATAACAAGATCAACATCTTCTCCCTCTCATCCACAAGGGAATGGAAAATCTTAATCTACAAATAAAAACTTGTTAAAAGTAATAAAATGAACCTTGGATGATAACAAGAAGGCCTAGAATTCTAAATTACAATTAGCAATATGGGTTGATAGGGTAACTATGAAAAAGGCCATAGGTGTAGCACCTTTTGACATGGTATATGGAATCCAAGGAAGAATGCCTCAGAACAATTTAGTGGGATTATATAATTACATTCAAATGTATGATGAAGACATCATTGATGACATGCAAGAGAGGTTGGATGAGTTAGTAGTGCTAACTGTGACTAGGAAAGAAATATCTCTCAGAAATTAATAATTAAAGTTGTAGGTCACAACACTCTATGATAGAAAAATATTAAATAAGAAATTTAAAATTGAAGATTTGGTTCTCATGTGGAATTCTAGGAGTGAAGATAAGGGAAAAACATGGTAAATTTGATCCTATATGATTAGTTAAATATCTAATTGAAGCTACATTGGGAGAGGACTCTTATATTCTAAAGGATCTATCAGGTAATATTCTCGAATTGCCAATTCATGGATAGTTTTTGAAAAGGTATTTTTGTCAAAACACTTGTTTCTTCCATGAACAATAGTTTTAGGGTGTATATACATTTTGTACATCCTTTGTGTCTTGCTTATAAGGTATGTGCAAGATCATGGTCAACCAAGCTATGCTCTTAATTGGCAAAAAAAATCAAAAAATCAGGGTTATGTCAATTTGACGAGCAATTTTCTATTTGTTATTGACTTTATATCAAAAAGTTGAGAGAAAAGAATATCTAGCAAATTGAATCTAGTTTCTAAACTACTAGGACTTATCTCCAAAAAAATATATATTGATTGTTCAAAATTTTGAATTTTAATGCAATATTACAAAATATTTAGAACAAAAATAAGTAGACATATGTCTGACCACCTTAATAAAAATAATATGATAATATTTTTTTAATAATATTCTAGATATAAGTAGTAGACTCATGCCTATATGTGACACATATTTTTGGGTATTTTTACTCTAAATAAATAATAATTAATTATTTTTTTACTTTGGTATTTTTGGAATAAAAAAATCTCGTGTCTGACCACCGTAACTAATTCAAAACTCTACAAAATTTAAATTTTCAGTTTTTCCCTTATAGTAGAAGAAACATAGAATGTGATGCATCTTTTAGATTTAAAAAATGTTGTACCATTTGAAAGTTATAGTTGTTTTTCAATTAGTGTGTTAGTCAACACTTTATTGTTAAATCTATTAGAAAATAAGTAATAATTACATACTAAACTCATAATTTGACAAACCTTACATTTATGGAAAGATAAGAGCATTCTTAAGAAACCCTTTTTATTTTGTCAATTTTTTGTGAAAAAAAGTTGTCAACTACATGTTTGAAGTAAACGTCACATTAAAATAGGCCAAAAAAACATTTTTAGGATGTTTTAAATGTTGACCATATAGGTTTGGTTTTAAAAGGTATAGTAGACCTTATAAATATATTAATTGTTTTTATTTAGTATCAAGGTGGGTGGGAAAAAATGTTGAAATAGATTTTGAAATGGTTTGAGATATTTCAGAACTACAGATTTTTCAAATTGCCACTTTTTGGCACACCATGATCCTGGACATACCCTATAGTTCTTGTGTATTCCTTTTCTAGAATTTTCTTTCTCTAAGTAGTTGTCAAGTAAGATTTTGGGTCAAGCTTGTGGCCTACTTCTAGTAGGGACTCTGGGCCCTTATATGAATCTTGCATATTCATTGTCCCTAGATAGTGCCACTGTTGGTCATGTTTTTTCATTATGCCTTTATGAACATATTCTACTATAAATTACAAGTTTTGTATGAAAATTAGGGTTTTTTCTTATCAAATATTGGTTAACCCTAAGAAAGAACCCTATTTTAAATAAAATCTGTGCTCTAAACAAGCCCTTTAGGTCATAAGATTGTCACCTCTTAGTTGAGAAGGAGAAAATCATTTGAAAAATGTTATAATTTGTTTGAACCCTTTAAGATTTTTGTTTTGACTCCATAATTCCCTGAAAAATCCTACGCCATCAGATCTTTTAAGATCTATAGTAGTTTCTATATTATGATGAAAATTTTTGGTCACTTTATCTCATGTGATATAGGAACCAAGTACAATGTTACACATAGAACCTAGTTGATATTTAATATAATTCTAGTGTGTTTCACCCAAGCTGTTGGATCTTCTAAAATTAATGGTGGTTGCTATGTCACATCTAAAAAATAGGAGGGTTGCACTGATAGTGACATGGCCACATCCCACCAAAGTTAAACACAGAGGGCCTAAAAGTGGATATGGTGTTGGGATCTTCCATGTCATAAATGAGCTCTACCAACATGGTGGGTTGTTGGTTGTGTTAGGCACTAAAGGAGGAACCAAAATAAGAATGTGTTGCTTACCTCTTCACAATGATAGTTTTCTACAAAATCATGGGGGTCCCTATGTCACAACTAGGAAACTCATCATTTTTGTCGCTAACGACATAACACCTTCTTGAAAAAATAAAAATAGTGGAATCAACGTGTAGGATGGGCATCATAAAGTGTTTCATTATTGGTGAAGCTGTGTGATCATTATGGAATGTCAGAAGGATTGAATACACTAACAACAATGGGAATGTGTGCATTTCATATGCTTGGATTCCTTTAAAGAATATGGTAGTTGCTATGTCACGATCTAAAAACTCTTGGTTCATGCTAGTAACCACATAGAGCCTTCACACGAAAACAAAACATGGTGGAACATGAGTTTAAAAAGCAGCACCAAAAGTTTAAAATCTCTTATCACCATGTAAAAATGATGTCATTTCATGAGCTATGTGGATTTTCTCTTAGAAGTAGGACACATGTTGTTTGTATGTTGTTAGATCAAAGATACTTCAATAGTGGATGCCGAGTCACTATAAGAAGTGGCTTCATCTTTAGTTGTAGTGACATGGCGACCAAAGGGAAATCAAAAGGACCCACCACAACTGCATTAAAGCACTTGTGAAATACACATCATTAGATCAGGGAAGAATCAATGATGGTTGCTATGTTGCATGTAGAAGTTGCTCAGGTTTATGCATAGTGGCATAGCGAGAGTATGACACATGTTCGTAAGCATCCGTGGGTCTACAGAAAGTCCCTAGTAGTAGAGTGAAAGGCTTACATGGAGAGATTTTATTTCATTGACTGCTAACCTAGCAAGTGGAAAATGAGTCATCCACGATTTTGTTCCTGGATTGTTGGTTTTTTTGGAATCAAGGATGTGCTTTAAAAATAGAAGGTGATGCCACCCTGTTTTCACCTTATGATTCATTTATTAAGATTGAAGGCTCCCTGTATGAACCAAAAATAGAGTATATTGCAAATATTTTTCCATTTCTTCTCTACAAAAATTAATTTCAGACTTTTAGAGAGCTTAGAGCCAATGAAGAATAGTGTGTTATGTGATTATAGTGCGAAAAAAAATTCAGTGCTTACAACATGTCATAGAATTGCAGTGAAATAGTAGTGAAGAGCAAAGTAAGTTTCTCAATTCACCATATATATTGAAGTTTTCTAATATTCTGCAAATCTTATCCATTATGACTCCAAAGAAAGTATTATTGGGAGAAGTAGATTATGCTAACAAAAACATACATGATGACCTTCTTGAACTATTGCTTGAATCTATAAATGTGTCTACCTAGATAAAAAAGTTAATTTTTGTAAACCCTAGGCTCAAGATTGTAGATGGTCTATATGATAGAGGGAATTGGATCAGGGATGCTACAACTACCAAATAAGGGATTTTTCTTTTTATGAAGTGCTTTTCAAGGAGAAATTTGTTTTCTCCCCATGGAAACATTTGGAATTTTGATTTAGGAAAACTAGTGGTCCCTGGTGTATTTGTGAATGTTGACCTACTCATGGTCATTGCCCAAAACTATGACCTTGCAACCAAAGTAGTAAGAATATTAGATGGGGAATGCTTGATGAGTATAATTTATGAAGAAATTTTAAAGGACTTTGGATTGGAAACCTTTTCAGATTACCATATACCCATTGACCTACCAGGATTAGAAAAGGAATACTTATCAAAGAAGGTAAGGTCAGAGAAGGTGCATTAAGGGCACACTTGACCTCAATTGGGAATTTTCCATTTCTCACAACATCTACAAATGAGCCTTTTAAGAAGGAATTTTCACTTCCAGAGCCCTAGCAATATATGTGAATTTATGTAGAGTTTTTGGCAAATATGAGCAAAGTTTTATGCCAATTAAATTTATGTATATGATGGCTTGGATTTCTTCTTTTTGTGTGGATATTATTTTTGATTTTGCATCCTATATAGTGAAAGAAATCCTTATAGGGTTTGTTGAAATTGTCAAAATCAAGGTAGAATAGACTTTTGGTCATTACTCATTGTTGATGCATATGTTCTTGTTTAAGGGATTAACATATTTTGGGAAGGAGATGGTTTTGAATAGAGAACATGAAGGAGAGGCTTTGCCAATCTAGTTATGGAGTACAAATATGACTAGGGATGTAGAAAATGCTAGTTTTGATAGGTTTGATCCATATTTTGCCTCTAAATTGAGAAGCCTCTTATTAAAGGACAATCCCGAAATCCCTAGGTCATTAATGAATTTTATCAAACCAATGGATAGTCCATTTGATTTAAAAGTGACACATAATTAGGCTAATATCATACCATACCCTGTTTCAATAGTTTTTAGTGTTTATGATTTCCAATGGACTCCCCATGTACTACTCTACTAGGTGCCTTTGAAAGTAGGGATTGTTGAGATATTGTGGCGGCTAAGCAAATTGAAGCAAACATATTTGGTTAGAAGAAATAGAGGCTCAATTTTCCTCACTTATTTTGTAGTCCACCATTTCATAATTACAAAAGGTGGATGGTTGTTTTTGTATAAATTCGTGGATCATTTTAAGATGATTATGTCTCATCCCTACATTTCTAATTTTAAGGGACTTTTTGATATTTTTAGATTAAGGGCTAAAGTTGGTTCCAAAAAACATGAACCCTATTTCCTTGAGGATGTAATAAGGAATGAGTTCTTTTTGCAAGAACGAGATATCAAGAAAGAAAAATGGAGAGATTTTTGTAGAGTTCTTGAATTTATTAATTGTTTTGATAAAGCTTACAAGCCTCTATATTATACAAAAATAGAGGTAGAAAAAATAAATAAACTTATGATTACTTTTCCTGAAATCATGGAGGCCATGAATGAAAGAAACATTTTTTTATCATTTCTTTTGCACAAAAAGCCAGAGAGATCATGAGGAGATTGGCATTTACTCCTACAATAGGAATAGGACAGTTCATTGTCTAGAAGAGATTTGGCTATAATGTGATTCATAATGAAAGGGCCATGGTTGACAAAGGAAAACAGATAGTAGGGTCAACTAGTGTTTTCTTAGAAGAAACACCTGATATGGCCTTGCCCAAGAGGAAAAAAATAATAAGGGTAAATATTCACGTACATAGTCCCCATTACAAATAGGAGATGAACAACTCGCCAAGGAGTAGATGGAGGAGTTAGGGTCTTAAGGGGGAATATTCATTACACAAGCTGAATTAGAAGAGGGAAATCTACAAGAACCTCCCATGCCAAGATTAGAGTTAACAATGGTAGATTATAGAGGAAAGGAGTTGGATCCTATAATTGAAGTGGCTAGTCATGAGTTTATATCTAATGACAATTTTGTTAAAACGTGGGAATGTTTGAGGAAAGGTGTATTAAGCTGAAAGCAGAGCATCCAAGAATGAAGGATGCAAACTTGCAAAAATAAATAAAAGAAGAAATGATGCTAGAATTACAAAGCATGGCCCTTGAAGAGAGGAGACAAATGGTAAAGAGATCTAGTGTTTTGTTTCTATCCAATTGGGGTATAGAAGATGCTTTGGTTTCTAATTCTATTTTAGATCAACTAAGTGTAGAGGATTAGGGGAAGAAGGAAATAAAATATGCCAAATTTAGTAAGGACTGGGCTGCACTAGTCATTTGGTCAGTAAGAGAAGGATCTAGGACTAGCTCTTCCTAGCTTGATGATACTTGATTAATAGGCAACTTGATCGTGAAGAGAGTAGAAGAAACTACTAGTCTAGAAGCTGCACATCTTGGTGTTTGTGTATCTAGCTTAACTTTAGCTACAACCTTAGGAGATGAAAAATAAAATTTGGAATTTCATGATAGGTATGAAAAACTTTTGGTTGCATACAATAAAGAAGTTTAAAGAAGGATTGAACTAGAGAATAAAGTGATAGGACAATCCACTAGACCACAAATCACTTATCCTCACCCACTAGTGAAATCTTCTAGATCCACTCTCTTCATTGAGATCTCTGATACTCCACAAAGGCTAGAATTTTATATTACTAAGGAGTTGGAGGAAGAAAAGAATAAGCGGAGTGCCTCGTGAGATGAATTAACTTATCAATATAGAGAGAAATTTAGAAAAGCAATCTTATATTTGATAGATAAGATTGATTGGCTAGCATTCTATGAACAATTAGTGAACATAGTAGATATGTGGAGAGAAATCAGAGATGATGAGGAGGTTTTGAAACCTATAATAAGTAAATGGGATTGAAGAGATAAGGATATCACCCTTTTACACATTTCAGTTATTAAACTATCTTGTGAATAGATAGAATTATTTTTTGATCTAAATAGTAATCTATATAATTTTGAAAATAAGAAGATGGCAATGCAAAAAAGAATAATAATTTTTTTCTCAAAATATTTAAGTGATCTAAATTTGATCTTTTTCCCTAGACACTCAAAAGGATTGACATAATAAAAGAGGAAAAAAGTCAGGAAAAGAATTAGATGAATTATTATGCAAAGAAAATAAATGAAGTGAATAATGAAGAAGCACATGTGCTATGGGCAAGGACAAATGAAGAATTTGTTAAAGTGCAACTATTTTACAATTCACTTAGAGAGGAATTTATTGAAATAAATGAATTTGGGGATTGGGTGGTTAATAAGCAATGAGAAATCTTGACCTTTGATTGGCCTAACGATACAATTTTGAACAAATAGATGGATAATTTTATCGATTCAAAACAAATGGAAACAAAGGGAGAGGATGTGGTCCCTGATGAAGATCAAAGAGATGACACATTACTACATGCAAAAGAAGACAGAGAAGAACAACCAACCCAAATGGAAAGCACAATGGTCCCAACTAATGATGTGGCAACCAAGGATTTTGAAATAAATGTTGTTTTAACAGTTTATGATGATGAAAGTGCAAAGCCTCGAGTTGAAGTGAACTTGCAGAGATCAGAGCTAGGCAAATCATTGGCAAACCTAATGGTTACAAATTCTAAGGATTCAAAATAGTATAAAAGCCAATCATGGAATTTATAGCATTTGAAAGTGTAACAGAAAATAAGCCCACCAAAAGGAATATTATGATGTAAAGTTTTTCTGTTGCACAAAATTTTTTGTATTATGATAGAGACAATTGTAAATATCTTTTGTCTAAACGAAAGCTGTTAGTTTTCTATGCCTGAAGCTTGTTGCATCTGACACTATATATTGTGAGATTCCAGGGCTAGAGAAAGGGTCCGAGTTATTGCATAATTTTAGTTTTTTAACTATGTTTGTTCTATCTTTTTTTTTCGTGTAAACTTTATGATGTCTTTCTCTACAAATATATGAGAATACATTAATCTTGTAGGATTTTGAGGTCTTATCTTGAGTCATTCTAAGTTTTGTTTCAATTGTATACAATTTTCAAATGAAATTAATACAAAGATGAATCGTTCCCATATATGTTCTTGCTAAATTTTATCTCCATTTTTATTACCTAGTTATTTTGAAGTTGTATGAGTAGAGCTTGTTCAATTGAATGCAATTAAATCAAGTTGTATTTCAATTCACTATTTCTTTTAACTCAATGGATTAAGCAAATGCTTCAGTGAGATTGATAGAGTTTCCATGGTAATAGGAAGGATGGCTGTAAGAATGATTTTTAGTGAGAATTGTTGATAGTATTGATTGTAATACAGTCAATCAGATCTAGAAATTGAATGGACTCTGAACCCCAATGGATAAGACACTCATCTATTGATTTAGTCTGCAAATAGAAAGAACATGAACAAACATCAAGCTTAAATTTGAAATCAATTTTACTTTACTATTTGAAGAAAGACAGTCAGCACTTGTTTGCATTTAATCCCTGTGTTGTAGTTCGCTACTATTATCAAAAATTAATTGTAAATCTTATAAGAATTGTGACAAAATCTGCTATAAGGGATGTGTGTTGTTGTGAAATGTCATGGAATGAATAAAATATGTATGTAATATCAGTTTGAAAATCTTTCATCCCATTGGTGCACCTGCCTTGGTTTTGCAAAGCCTAAAGCGTAGAAACTCTCTTATGATTTTTATTAAATTGGATCTAGATTTTAAGAACAAGTAACTTTTTATTACAAGTAGTTGATCCCTAAGTTATTGTGATCTTTATTATCTTAATATTAAGTATTTCGTTGCTTTATAGTTGAAAAACACCAATAGTGGTCATTTGATATGACGAATGCAGTGTATTATTGGCAATTGGTATTAGTTGTATCTAACTAATATAAATAACTAACAGCACATAAAAAATTACGAGCTCCACTTTCGTTGAGAACGTAGGAAGATTTAGACAGAAGATAAGTAATATTATATTGGAGACATGATGATACGGACAACAAGAGGCTACCGGTACTAGGGATGATCAGCACATATTCATTTGACTGACACAGCGGACAACACACAACACATACTTAGAGTTTTGCTTCAGCGGACTTTACCGCTTATGAGTGAACGAGCTAGTTTCAGCCAATGGTAATCTCGGCCCCCTCCATATCATTGTCCCCTGTGCTTTGGAAATTACCGTCCCCACTGTTGACGATGTGGTCGCTATCCTGCGCGCAGCGGACACTCCTTTCGACTCGCTCGTTGTCTTTCCTTCCCTTCGGTGCCGCTACCTTCACCTTGCCCTTCTTCAAATTGGTTTTCCCTCTAAATTGTAAATTGCCGTCCCCAGTGTTGACCACCCCTTCCTTTTTCCCACTCATTTTCGGAGCACTAATCGTTCTGCAAATCACTAATCCTTTGGAATAAACAACTAAACACTGGATGCCGCCCAAGTACATGGGGCTTTCCCTCCTTATATAGCCTCTGCCTTACAATACTTGGGCTCAACCGCGTTCAGACGTAAGGCATGACGAGAAGAATTATGTCATCTCTATCCAGAATATATGAAACTTATCACTCCTTTTCCGCTTGCTATGTTCTCCGGTGGGGTCGCCATATTAATTATTCATAGCCGACGTAATGCTTCCACATTGTTATCCACACACTCGTGATTCCGTGAAGATAGCCACTGACGTCCCGTAGTCCATATTCTGATGCTCTCCCACTCACACAGGGGTCGATATTCTCTGCTGCTCACAAATTTCTGTTCTATACGCTGACAGGTTTTGTTTTGTTTCCTCGTGTGGCTGATAAAGTGCTCTCAGTATGAATCAGCAACCGCCTTGCGTCTTTTATGGACCTTATGGTGCGCCTCAACGATATGAGAACAGCTTCAGTTGCAATCCGTACGATAAGAACCATCAATACAACACAGGCAGAGAACCAATATGGGGGCATCAACACATGGGTCACTTGGAGTGTGGATGGGAATGTTGAAATTAAAGAGAGACGCAATGTGTCAAAGTTTTTGTCAATAATTGGAAAAGAAGGAAAATAGAGATTTATAGATAGAAATGAAAGATAGAAAGAGAGAGCTAAAAGAGATAATGGTATGTTATTATAAGAACAAGTGAAGGTACAATGATAGAGAGAGTTGAAGGGAATTTTAAAAATATTCATAATTATATTATTTTAAGAAATATATAAATAACAGTAGAAATTATATTATATCAATGAACTAGTGATTTCTACCAATTAAATTATAAGTTGAAATATTTAATTTTTAAAATAAATTGTTGATTACTTTATTCAAACTACAAAAATATCCCAGTGTAGTATTAGTTTAACAATTCGTAAAATGGTATAAAAAAGTTATAGAAAGATTGTAAAATAGTAGCTAGTAAAACATAGTGTAAACTTAAAGAAACAACATTTTACAATTGGCAAAAAGAAACATCAATGTTAAACTAATAAATACATTTAAAATAAGAAATATAAAATATTTAACTCTATATTTGAACTTGGTAAGAAAAATAAATTGTGATAATTAATATTGATTAGACATTCATTTTTTTCAAAGTGGTGTGGTGGAAGATAATTTTAATTTTTTTTTATAAATCTAATGAACTTGTCACAAATGTGGAAAAGATAAAGTTGTGATTAATACATTCATTAATGCATGATAGAGTTGGTAGAAAGTATTGTATTTTTGTTGGAGAAAATTGAATTTTCTCCCTACCAATAAAATGAATGAAAAATGCAATTTATAAAATAATGAAAAATTAAGAAAAGATATAAACATTTGAACTTTTTTTAATTTTTTAAATCCTATGAGTTGATTGGTCAATTTTATTAAAAAATTGAGTTGAATGAAAGTAATAGCATCCTACGAACTAATAACTACTTATCATAAAATTTGAGCAACATATTGATAAGCTTATACTTTGTTGAAACTTTTTATTTAATTGATATTTTTCATTGGGATGAATCATGGTTAAAATAAAGATAGATAGAAATAGTAAATGTCATCCTTGCTCTCTATCATCTTTATGATGGATAATGGATTGCATTGAAATGCATCTTACTAATATTATTATTATTAGGAAAAGAGGAAGGAATCAAACATTTAGCTTACTAAGACTGATTGCAAAAGGATCAAAATACAATTAATGAAAAGACAAAACTATATATTAAAAGATGAATGATATAATACTTGACAAGGGACAAGTGGATAAACTAAGAATTCAATCATAAATCTAATAGACAACAAACTCAAGATATGTCCATTACCATGTTATTGTCTATGCTTAAAGGTACTAATCTTTTTTTATGATCACATCATGATTTTTACCTTTAAAGAGAACACATACGCATTATTGTTACATTGTCTTTCCCTAAATAATTCTTTTATTGTGAATGAAAGTGAACCAAAAGATAAAATGTTTCATCTACTATTATCTAACCAATATGTTTCAAGAAATGACCCTTGGCCTCTTATGGATATATGTATTGATTTTGTTAGTTTGTTAGTTTATATATTAATACACAATTTAGCTTATTATTAGATGTATATAAATTTATCTAAAATCATTTGTTGTTCATTTAAATGACATCTATTTTGTCAATTACTATGATGTACGTTGAATCAATTGATAGATGATATCAATTTTATAAGGTTATATGGAAGATTATTAAGATTATTAATGTTAGTTTGCATGCAAGACAATATACTATACATTAAGCACTTTCAAACATTAATAGTTTCATTTTCTTAATTTAAAAGTTGGGTGTTTGAATAATGTTTTCATGGAGTTTTCATTCAATGAACTATTAATCAATGTACTAGTTTTCACCTCATACTCATATCACGTCATTCCAAAAGGATATGTGGGCATGAAATTGTGCTCTACTATTAAGTCAAAGATTGTTTTGGCATCAAATTTGCTGACGAAAATTTTCACCCCTCCCACGACAAACAATGTCTAGGGCAAACACCGACCATTAGCGCGAAACATTGCTAGCGTCCACAGATAAATTGGATGCCTTCCCATCAGCCACATTGTTAGATTATCTAGAGCCATGACATAGATTCCCCTATGTGACTGCAGAATACCCTTTGGAGTAGATGTTGTGCCTGACGTGTAATTAAAAACTACCACATGCCATTCGTCTTCCGGCCATCGAATCTCAAATTTTGGGTCCCCTTCTCTAAGCAGGCCTTTGTAGGTTAGGACAAAGTCGTTCCCAATTTCTTTTTCATTTTCCATCTCTTCAGTCACTAGCAGAGGGGGTTTTTCCTTGAGTAAACTTAGGGTTTAATTTACCGAGCTCATAAATTGGTAATCTGCAATTATGACTTTTGGTTCGTAGTGATTCAGCTATGTTGCCATTGTGCAAGCATCCAGCTAGGTGTTCAGATTATTAAGGACTACCCTAACCATCAAAACTACAAAATGCATCTCACACATGGAAAAAATATTTGGGGCCACTACAAAACCTGCACAAGCCTCGATAAACTCAAATAAAAAATTTAAATAGTAATAAATTTTACTTAATATCAACTTGCTCTTCATTTCCATGAGGAATGTCATATATAGGATATAAACAAGGTTCTAGATACAAATATTCACTCAGCAAACCACCTCTACAATTTGATATATGCACTTTTTTAGTGGGAGATAACAAATTCCATCTTAAAAGTAGACATCATTGTAGGGACACTTGCACCATCATGTCCTGTGACCTTCAACAAATCTAGATTTGGGATTTTGTATACATTTACAAAGGTTTATAATTGGATTATCGAAAAAAAAATATGGTGTAGAGTGGGGTAAGGACTAGAAAGGTCAAGTCGTTTGGCTCATAGAAGTGTTACGAATTTATTACCCTTGATGATGGTAATAAAGATATTTTCATTAACAAGACATCGATTCACTATAATGGATTTAGATCTCTGGCACAAGGAGAATTGGTTAAGTTTTTTCTTGAGCATGAACGAGATGGTAGGACTAGAGCTCTTGATGTGCATGGGAGGCTTTCAAACCAAGCTCATCTTCGTCTTGTTCATCATCATGGTGGAAAAATAGGTGCAAGGGATTTCAACATATCATATGGCTTTGGCCATAGTGGATGTGGTGCAAAGAAGATAAAAAATGGTCTCAAGACTAGGAAACCCTAGATCTAGCTGATTTTTGACATTTATCATGGGCCACTTTAGCATCCCATACCTATCTTTTCTAAAATTGGTGAAAATTTTGGGCATTTCAACTACCAACTCCCTTGTTATGTGTCATGGCCAAATAAAATCTCCATTACCAATCCAATTTTTTTTTCTTATCCCAATAATATTTCACTTGGGGGGTAAAAAACCTATGGGAAATCAGCCTGCCAAAGTTTGGAAGGAAAAATTGTGGTCTACATCTTCAGTAAGATCAACTAGTCCCAATAATAATATGGATAGTTCAAATGCCAGAGTCACATATGTTGATGCCCAACTTCTTGTAATTGAAGATGGACTTCTCGAACCATAGATCACTTACATGCTCAAAAAAGCAGTCATCAATAAGATGTGGTCCTTCCTCTCAGCTACAGGTCTTCTTTCATAGGCAAAGAATTATTTGTATGGTGGTACTGATTTAATCTGCATTGATCATGAGTCTTCTTCTTTTATTTCTATATTTGATTCTAAGCTCACTCGAGATAATGTTCTTTGAATTAAGAGTTGGTTTTGTAAAGGGTTGGGAATATATACCACTTCTTGGTCTCCAAACTTTAAACCTACTCATTCAACTTGTGATTTTATGTCATTTTGGATCAAGCTTCCTGCTTTACCTATGGAATATAGAGACCTAAAAATTATAGAATTAATAGCAAATAAAATTTGGGTATTCATCCATCATGATCTAGTGCCTTTTGATGAACCATCTCTTTCTATAAGGTTTTCTGTCTTACTAAATCTGAATAAACCATTAATTTCTTCCTTAATTTTGTCATTTAAATATGGTCGATAGAAGCAAACAATTATTCATCAAGATGCACAGACTGTGATTAAGATGGCAGGTTGGTTGGGTCATTTTACTAATCAATGTTGAGATCCAAGTTGCTCTAATCTGATAGTTTGTAGTAACCATAACTCTAACCCACTAAAGTGCACTTTTAGAACACAGTTTGTTCCTTCTACCCCTAATGATGCATGTGTATCTCAAGCTAAACTATCAAGTGACCCATATCATTTCTCATTTGTAAATCTAGCTGTTTACCATTCACCAAAGGGTCATTCTTCTACACAAAAGGATGAATCCCATGTAGACTGTTTGGGTCCTAATAAATCTATCTGCTCATTTTGAAGGAATTATTTTCCTCTTATGGCTTCCCCCAATTTAGAGTCCTTGTCCTCTGATTTTTCTTTTAAAAAAATGTTGTTTTTGATCCATCTTGTTTCTAAACGAAATACTCATCGAGATAAGTATATAAGTCTAGATTAGTTATATATATAGCTGCCAATAAAGAAAATGTTATTTATCTCTCTCAGATGGATTGTATTGTTAATGAGCTCATTTTTAATGATCAACTTTTTTCTTTCTTGTCTAGATTAAAAGTTGCATTAGTTTCCCAAGGACATTCATTGTCTTCTGAATATGGCCAAATTTTAGAAGTAGAGTGTAGTGTACCACTTCCTCCCAAGTTCCTTGATGAAGATAATAGACTCCATGACCCATATGAGGATAATGTAAAATTTAAATTGTATCCCCCTTCACCTAGGATGGAGGACTCTGTGAAAGTTTTAGATTTTTGTGATGAGACTAGAATATGATCTATTTTTTCATTTCATTTTTAGTTTAATTTGCAAAATTTCTATAGACTTTGATGTTCAAGAACATGATGTTTATGATGATTTCAGATAAATGTGTGCATAATTAGTTTTTAGGATCAAAATGAATACACTATGAAAATATATGTCATTTAATTGCAAAATAGTGAGAATGATGATTTTTTTTCCTTAGCTAGGTTGGGTAGTTCTCCTCCAACAATGTGACATAGGATAAACTAACTTAGATAACATTTGTTGAATAAGTCTTGATGTATGTTATTTTTTTTGAGGCACTAATATTTTGCAAATATAAAAGCAAAGTCAACTCAACCAAGTGAGAGTCAAAGTGGTCGCTCACATTAATAGACTAGCCTTGAGCAGAGGAAATTTAGGGGTCGTGAACTCCTAAATTATTGTTCTATTTGGTGCCAAAATTAATGCACCTATTGTAATAATAAATTTAATCATTTGCTTTAGTAGTTAATGAGTCTTGTATCTACGAATTTTGTTCCTAGTTTGTGTTTCAAATAACTGGAAGTTTGTGTTTCAGAGGTGCTAGGTTTTAATCAGTAAATTTTTCAATAGAAAGAAGAAGTTGCTAAGTTTTTAATTACTGAATATAATCTTGTTGTTCATTAGTATGTACATTTTATCGCTAAGTTATTTTACTTCACTTCTCTGTTGGGGGCCATACAGGGAATGAACTAATTAGTTAGCATATGATTTATATTTAGTTTGTAGAACCAAAGTACACGTTGTTGTTCCTACAACCACTAATAACAAAATTAGTGGATTATTCCTATAGCATAGGAAAGCATAAGAATTTGAAGCAATTATCAGCTATATTTTCCTGCTTTATTAAAATAGATTTGATTCTCATCTTTAGTTTAAATTACCTATAGTTTAAGCATTTGAATTTCTATAGACTAGTTCTTAAGTTGAGATAAGTTTCAAGCATATATTTTGCAAATACCATTTCAAGTTTACATTCCAAGTTGATAAATTAAATGAGTCCAAATGAGTTAGATAAGAACCACTTGAGATGTCTAATCTTGGGTTAAGCAACCCATTGCTATAGGATTTTGATTCCTTTATTTGGCCAAGAATTTTTGGCACCATTGTCAGTGATGGTGTTAATTCAAACTAGTCTTTCTAGTTGTATTTCTATTCCTTTTATAATAGAGTTTAGTAGTAAAGAAGCATGTTATGCACCAAAGAAGAGACCACTTAGGGAGATTTCTTCCTCATGATAATTAGGGAGAACCATTCAATGATTTTCAACCTGAACTTGATGAACCCCAAGGAGAGAACAATGAAGCTGAACACTTTGAAAATCCATTTGTTGATATTGACACTAAATCAAAAGAATCACTCCACTTGAATGAACATTTTGATGAGCCTGAATATTAAGATAATCCATTAGCCATTGTTATCTATCAAGCACCACCTCTTCCTCTAAGAATGGTTGTGCCTACCTTTCCTTTTCCTATCCCACATCAGCAAGGGAACCAAAATTTCAAGAACATACCTGTTGCTACACTTTCAAAATTCTATGGCATTATTACAAAAGACCTTGAAACCTTTCTCTTTGAATTTTGCATTCTCTATAGGAGCTCTATGACTACACAATTGATGTTGATAAGTTGAAATAGTTTCTGTCTACTCTAAAGGAGGCTGCTCTTCGATGGTTCATGGGGTTGGGTGAAAATGTTGTAGCAAATTGGCATGAAATGAGTAATTTGTTTCTTCAAAAACATAAATAATATTGTAGAGGTCAAGATATGAAGGTGGTGACATTTTTAAAATTTCATAGAAGAAGGGTGAAACGTTGGAAGACTATGTTTCTAGATTCTTGTTTATTGTGTAGCAAAATACACAAGATAACCTAAATGAAGAATCTAAAAAGCATATTTTTCTAAGAGGTGTGCAAGAAGAAAGCATGGAAGCCTTGGACATAAGAGCTAGAGGAGATGTTATGAAAAAAACTTGGAATGACATCAAGGAGATATGTCAGAACTATTCAAGGGCTACTATGAAGAAAGGTAGAGGACTAAGGAGCCTACCACATAAGACCAATGGTGAGTTACGAGTATCAAAGATAGAGTTATCTAATCTACTGGCTGAATCCAAGAAAAATATCATTAATGATGTTGCTACTTAATTGGATATCATGGAAGCCTAAAGAAAAAAGGATGAAGCTGATGATATGCTGACTGAATTTTGCTCTCATTAGAGAGAAAGGAAGAAGAACTACACATGGAAGACCATTGCAATAGTGAATATACAACCGATGCCCACTGAGTTCAAAGCAATTGATGAGGATATAGGAGAAGTGATTTATGTTTCTCAAATATGACCATGGCCTTAGAGACAACATATGCCTTAAGAGCTTCTAAATAATTTTGGTTATAATAGTAATTAGTGGCAAGGCAATATTCCCCCAAATTCTGTCCCTGAAATATAGAATTGGAACAATAATTGTCCCAACTAGAAATCTTAGTATAATCAAGCCTACCATCAACCACCTTAGTATCCCCAGTAGAATAATCAATCAACTCAAAAAAATAATGAGTATCCTCGATGGGCCTTAATCAACAACCTTTGATTCAAGGGAATTGGCAGCAACCACCTCAGTGGGGGCCTAGCCGATCACCTCAACAATAAGCCTTGATACCTCTACCTCAACAACAGTCCCTGATGCCTCCACCTCATATAGCCAATGCCATCGCATAGAAGCAAACACAACTTCTTGCTCAACCAACACCAAATCCCAACAATAAGCAACATGCTTATTCTTTATAGATCAATGGTATTCATCTTAGGTCTAGGACCAAGTTGCCTACAACTAAAGGACCTATAATAATTGAGGTCACTGATACTAAAAATGTTCAATCAAGTCAACCAGTTGATGTTCCAATTTCCCCATCTATACAAGCACCTACTTCTTCATTTCCACAAAGGTTAGAACCTATAGCTCCATCTAAACCAAATCCTATAGCAACTAATCTCCTAAACCAACTCAAGCAAATGACTATATAGATTCCCTTATTGGATGCACTTAAGGAGATTTCCATTTACAATAAAACTTTAAAGGAAGTGTGTGTCAAGTAGTCTGCTAGAAAGGAACATGATCCTCCTATTGTCCATGTGTTTGAACAACTTTCTGATTTAATGTTGAGAAAAACCCTCACACCTAAATATTCTTATCTAGGAAGTCCTATTGTTACCATAAATATAAATGGCATCCAAATTCAGAATTTTTTGACTGATTTAGGAGCATTAATTAATGTCATGACTAGAGAAGTCTTGTTAAGAGTTAGCATTATTGGATTAAGGGGTACTACTACAATACTTCAATTAATAGACAATTCAACTGTCAAACATTATGGTATGATAGAAGATATCATAGTAACCTTGGATTCATTAGGTTTTCCTTCAGACTTTGTTGTTCTTTCATCAAGAGGCACCCTTGGAGGAGATCTATTAATCTTAGGAAGACCATGGTTGGCCACTGCATATGCATGCATTGCATGTCAATTTTGAAAAATGACAATATCGGATGGTACAAACACTAAGAAGTTAACTCTGTACTCTCCTACACAACCTCAACTAGATCTTGACCAAGTTTCTTGGCTAGACCTTGGTGATGATCATCCAAAACTTGACTTTGTTCAACAGCTAGTAATGTTTGAAAGAAACCCATTTTTTGTAGGAAGAAAATAATATATTGGCAGCAATCCTTACTAATCAACTTATAATTTTGAGGATTCTACTTTTGAAAATCCTACCAGCTATATTACCTAAATGTGATGCACCTTGATCTCTTGTAGCACCTGATTACCTTCATTTATTATTACCCCATGAAAGTAAATCTCAATCAATAGTAAAGATTTTAATGATGGACAAGGTAAAGAAAGTAGACATTGCTATAAAATAAGAGTTGAATATCAATAATGAACTTATTGCTTCTCAGATGACAAGTGTCATTAAACTATTCTAAGGTAGTCAACAAGCCTTTGCATGGGACTATGCTAACATGAAGTGTTTAGATCCTAGTCTTTGTACACATAGGATATTTATCAACTCAGAATGTAAGCCAGTGAGATAACAAAAGAGGACGGTAAACCTTGTTGGAGTTTTAAAACTACTGAGCAATAGAGTACTTCAATACTGAAATGATGACACTTACGCAACCTTAGGACTAGCCACTTCCTATTAACAATTACATAAGCAAACCATTTGAATCCAACATTAATAAAACCAAGAATGGTTTCCTTCTCTTTAGGCTCTGCAAAACCAAGCTGGGTATACCTAGGGGATGACTCAATTTAACTACTCTTGTATGAGAACTATCTTAGTTCCATTCTGATTCGCATCCTCAATCCTTAAAAACATAGCTAATTGTGACATTTTAAATAGAATACATCCCATTTAATAGTTTTGGTCATAAATTCTTCTGTAGATTTGCAAGAAATCTCTGCAATAGTGGCTAACCAAGGCCAGAATATTTCCTGCAAACAAGTATTGACCAACTTTGACGATCTTTAGGAAATAAAAGTGAAATTGATTATAAATTTGTGTTTGATGTTCATCTATGATCTATTTCTCTTCTAGCTGAATTAATTTGACAAGTGCCTATTTCATTGGGGTTCAGAGCTTACGGCAATTCCATGGATCTGATTTGTTGCCTTACAACAAATATTAACAACAATTCTTACTGGAATTTATCATTCAAAAAATCCTTCCCATTAGTACAACCTTATCAAATTCATCAAAGCTTTTACTTAATTCATTGAACTAATAGCAGTGATGAAAAGATATACAAGCTAAATGGATTGCATTGAATTGCACAAGCTTTTACTCAAACAACATCAAGATAACTAAGTAATCAAAAGGAGATAGAATTTAGAAAGAATTGATATGGGGATAGCTCATACTTTGGATTCATTTTCCTTGGAAATTGTATACATATGTAGTTAAATCAGAATGACCTTAGAAAGAAACATAGAGATCATTCTATATTCATGTATTCTCAAAAAACTTGCAGAGAAAATATATCATATGACTTGCAAAAAATTACTAGACTGAAAACAAAGAAAGTATATGACTAAAAAGAATTGGAAATTAGACCCTTCTCTAGCCCTGGAATCTCACTTATATAATGTGAGATGCAAGAAGCTCACAAGAGATATTCTCATACACCTATCCCAAAAAGATATGCAGATAAAAAATTATTTTCTAGATCACTTTCTATTACATCTCTTTCTGCTGATTTGGCTACTACTCTAATTCCTTTGTGTGTCCAACTGCTAAGTCCACCAATGATGAAATTTATTTAGACAATTGCTAACTAACCTCAAGCATTGGTTTCACCATCATTATATTGTACTGTAAGAGTCACTTTTACCTTTCACTCTTCCTTGGTTAGATCAACATCCTAGGGTTATTTAATCATCATTTAATGTGAAGAATCTGAGCTTGGAGGTAATGTGGCTGTCAAATTAACAAAATGTTCATTTTTTGCTTTGCTAGTCATGTTTGGATTCAAAACCATTTCTCTACAAAAATATGTCACCCCCTTAAAAAGAAAGACATGCATTAAAAAAAAGTAAGAGTAACTATACACATGAAACTCATGGGTATAAAATCCTCTTCACCTTCTCCGAACACTCTACACAGGGTCATATATATCTTTACTGCCCTGGCATTGAAGTATGCTTTCTTAAAAAATTCTTTAGAAAATGATGCTATTGCTGCCAAGGTTCTAATTTTGCCAAGTTCAACCTTTTCTCTTCTTACTACCTTAGTGGCTTGATCACAACTCTTTGCCACATTCTTAAGGAGATCATAATCCATAAAACACTTAGGATTACTAGTTTTCTTATCAGAATTCCATATACTGGCATGTGAGACAAAAAAAATCTTCTGTGCAAACCATCTTTTGAACATATTTAAACTAGTTTGCGAGGAATTAGCATCCCGAACCCAATTACCTTCATTAAGGAATCCCTCTACTATCCAAAACCTAGGATTTAATGAGTTTATTGGAGGCCTTTTTTGACTATATCTTGCAGTATTAGAGCACAATAGAAATTATAGTATAGTTAATTACTTGTAATTCTTTCTTATTCCTTTCTGTAATTCTACAACTTCTCCTCGAACAAACTACTTCACACACTTTCCAGAATCAATACAATCTTCTCAATAACTATTTCTACTCAAAATCTTTCTTCACACAAGGTAGAACTAACAATATCTTCTATGTTATACTTCTTTTTCTACATGTGAAGCTTTCATATCTCATTAATACACAAAATAACACCACCTTTTGTGCTTAAATATGTATTGTTGATATTTTCAAAATCTCATGATCAAGGGATGCGAAAAAGGTGACAAGCATTTCACTTGACCATTTTTCCAGTCAACCCAATTAGAAATAACCATGTGTATAGTTCCTTCAATGTTGGCATTTTAATCTGGATCCATTGGTGACTGAGAACATGTTTCAATAGGTCACTACCTCACTATGCATATCTTTCGAGCATCTTACTATAGTGAGATAGCGATAACCATTGATGTTACTTTGATCATGGGGCAAACATTTGATACAACTGTTAATAGAAATATGGTGGGTCCCTCATTCGCTATCTTGCTAAACATAATCTTCATGCAACTCTTCATGTATATACACATATACATATACATATATGTATATAAGATTTATATACATATATGTATATGTATATATATACATATATGCATATATATATATATATATATATATATATATATATATATATATATATATATATATATATATATATATATATATATATATATATGTATGTATGTATGTATGTATGTATGTATGTATGTATGTATGTATGTATGTATGTATGCATGCATGCATGCATGCATGCATACATACATACATACATACATACATACATACATACATACATACATACATACATACATACATACATACATACATACATACATACATACATACATATATATATATATATATATATATATATATATATATATATATATATATATATATATCTTACAAAACCAATTTTGAAAGTAAATAAATCTCAAACATAGTATACTCTACCGAGCTGAGAATCACTAGGTGGTGGATAAAGGTATTCAAGAAAATTTTTGAATTTAGTTTTGGCTTATAAGTTTTTCTGTCACAAATGTCTAAGGGGGAGATTGTTGACATATCAATCAAGTTTTTTATTAGTGACATATACTTATTCAAATTATAAGTATCTATTGAGCTTATTATATAGTTAACAGTGTTTGCCAAGCATTTCAGCTATTGCCAAGCTCTACAGTTCCCACTCGGTCCTTTGGACAAATTCTTGTGTTTACTAAAGAAATTATAGTTACAATGAAGATCAGTAGTGTAAATTGAGCATCTCAATGTATATCGAGTTTACCAATGCAAGCTAAGTTGTGTAGTGCTTACCGATTTACATTTTATGTGATGCAAGTCTAATGTTAACCAAGCTACTCAGTGTTAACCAAGTGACTCATTTTATACCAAGCTCAAGGTGATAGTGTTTACCAAGCTATGAAAAATTAAACAAGTGGGGTAGAAGCACAAACATGTGCCACCCTTTTGTAAAGGAAAAGGCTAACAAAAGTATAACTATTCACCTTCAATGACATGAAATTGGAATTATTATTTTGAATTTGAAAATGAAGTAAACTAATGAAATGTGTAGAAATGGATAAAGTTTGGGATTATAAGTTTTAATAATTATTTGGAATAACAAATGATATATTTTCCTAATTTCTATATATAATTTTTTAGCTTCTGAAAAATGTTAAAAATTAGGGGTCTAGTTCCCACCACAAAACTATATAAAAATAAACTTATTTCCCTTTGATCTCAGTCTATGTTATAGATAACACATATAGCTAGAACAATCAAAAATAAAAATCATGTTTAGAGCTATATTTTCTCTTTTATAATGATTCAAATTTGAACTCACCTAAAATTGATAGTTTTCATCTCCCACCATGTTTTTCAAAAAAAAATTATTCTAACAAGGTGAAAAAATATACTTTCTACAATAGTTCTCTATCCTCCAGAGCGTCATATAATTTGATTTTTTTTATATATGATTTAATATTTTTTTCTTTCTCAAATCAACATCTTTTCGAGTGTTAAAATATGCACTTGTAGAATTTTATAACTACAATATACTATATCTAATTAAAACACTATATACTCTATATGTGAATATTCTTGACTTTGAGCTCCATAAAATGCTGTTTATATGTTATTAAAAAAAAATCATAAAAAATAGTGAGAATTATTGAAACCTCTCTTTTCTAAAATAATTATTTTTCTTTACTAATTGGATACGAAATAGTATAAAACATGCATTTATTAGATATTTGCAATTGAAGAAGTGTGAGGCCATATATAACTTAGCTAGAATGATTTTATCTAGATCATATATTTGAACGAAATTGATTTTTAGATAGAAATACTCAAATTTAGTCATTTTGATAACTCAGCCTGAAAATTGACACAATTTTGTACTTTTACCCAATGATTCAGTTTATATGATGAGTTTCATAGTATCTACTAAGTCACTAGAGCAGACCAAGTTTAAGACTACTTGAAAGTAATCAGTATGGATTGAGCTTCGATGTCTACCAAGTGCATGATGATGTTTAGTATTGATAGTGGAGGTTGACTATCAGAACTTCACCGAGTTAGTCTTTAGAGCCCGTGTCTACACTTGAGCCAACTTTGTAATATTTATAATTGGATTGGTATATATAGTGTATTGTATCACATCCAATGTGAGTAGTAACAATGCATATGTAATGTAGTCTTAAGAAAAGAGAAGAAAGTGTGAATTAAAAAGGCTACAACAGTATAATGAGTAGCAAAGATTCATCTATCACAACAAGGTGATTTGTACACTTTAAGGAATTTCATTCAACAAACCAAGTTGCAGATTAGAGATCAACTACTATTTCATCCTAATAGGTGGATCAATCAAATCCTTTAACATGGTAGACATAACAATCTTTTGTATATATCTTTACCAAGTGTATATTTTATTGTATGTTTGTAAATCCTTTCACATGGTAGACCTAGCAGTCCTTATTGCTCCTAATAGTATAGATCATCAGAAGTGATCAATGTAAGCCTTAATATTCCAACTTTATACTATAGTACTAAAGCTTGTGGGTATCATCCCCACCCTACTTTTACTTTCTATTTGGAAGGTTTTTGGGTCACCAAATCCTTGTGTCAAAGTGTTATGAATGCTTTCATATTTTTAGTTTCTTATGCATATAGTTAGATCAAATTATATGTGAAGGATTAAATGCTAACTAAACTGTTGGATTAAGTGTTAAAATAGTAGAAGTTTTAGAAGTTATTGATTCACCCCTCCCCTCTTAGTAACTTAACTTTGTTAAGAATATTTCCACCATCATCAACATAATAACAAAGATGAAACCAACTTTCAGAAGCTTTTCTAGTTCATCTTTGACAAGTAATGCAACATGAGGATGCATTTTTCTATGTTTTTCTTTGACTGGTTTAACTCATGGTGCAATAGATAAATGATGCATTATGAGATCAAGATCTAAGCCTGGCATGTCTGAGTATGTCCATGCAAAATTTATCTTTTTCTACTAGAAGAAGGCAATAAATTCCTCTTTCTCTTCTGGAGATAATGACTATGTAAGATATATCATGTGAGTTCATTCCTCTATTTACAAGTTGATCAATTGTATTGGTTCTATCAATACTGATGATCCTTCCTAAAACTAACTAGGAATTACATCAAATATCTGATCCATAGGTGCCTTAGAGAGGTTTTTACCATAAGATATGTCTTTTATTTTTACTATTTTAGGTTCTGATACTACCATAATGTGGTTTTCACCATCAGACCCTCTCTTTTTTTCTTTTTGATTGTGTGATTGAGATATTTGTTGTCATCTTTAGTCATGTTGACACTTTGTTCACTGGTGGAATATGTTACAATGTTGACAACGTTTAACTATTAGACAAGAGCATAGTCATTCTGGAATATAGGGACTTCACTAGATGCATTGGAATTCTAGTCTATGAGCTCAAGATAGGTGAGTGTCAGAGATGTGGTGGATTCAATATCGTTCACAATATCAAATGCTTGCACAAGAAATTTGAGACCTAAAGCAACTTCATCCACAAGTGTCTGTGAATACCTTTGACTTCTAACATCATTAATTGAAGATTCAATGACACTAGTTGGATGAGACTCATCAGACCTAACCCTAGATGATTCACCTACTTTGAGCTAATTTTCATAAACATGCACTTGATTTATATCTTTTTCTATAGATTCTTTTGAGAGAGAGTCAAATTCATACTCTTGAGAATCTATGCTACATGGGGAAAGATTGTAGAATTCCCCAACAATGATAGGGACAAATTATATTTCATCATCTAGATTTTTACAAAGTTGCTCAATGGCTAGTGCATGACTAGACTCTCCTTATTCTTGTTGAATATGTGGAGAACTAGTAGTGTTGTCAAAAGAATTACTATTAGTATTTGTAGTGCTCACATGTGGTACAAAATCATCTAGTTCCACAAAGAATTTAGCAAGATCATCAGGAATTGGATAAGAATAGGGATCCTCATTGTCAATGTCATCCTCATGGTCAACTAACTCATCTTATGACTCATGGTCATATGAACTTTGAGGTTCTAGTATAAACTTCTTAATCCCTACATGGAAGGGAATATGCATGAAGCCCGAGCTGGATGTATCTTGAGACCCTCAGCTATTGCTTTGACAAGATCAATTAAACCATTTTAGTTGCATCCAATTGGACCACTGCCCTTATAGCCAAAGTTTTTCTTGACTTTAAGACCTAAACCATACTTTTTAGGAGTAATTTCACAAGACTATTCTATGATCTCAACTAGAGATTCATCTTTTTATATCCATGCAATAATGGCTCTATTTTTACCTTCCTCCTCTAGAGGTATAGTAGCTTTGACAAAGGTTTTGTGGTTTCACAATGCACACCCCATTTCTCCTTGAAATGGGGAACCCCTGGTAATTTTTTTTTTCTAGACCCCTAGTCTAGGGTCTGGGTCATTTTGGGAACTCCACCTGGAGTCTAGGTCAAGCCTTGGTCCTTTAACTGAGAAATCTCGAGGTCAAAACTCGAGAATTTGAGTGTTAAAAGGTGAATTTTAGTGTGCAAAAGACTAACTTATAGGGGGGAAATTATCTATTTTGACTAGCATTGACCCAATTTTGTTTGTATGAGTCCTAGAGAGTCCTTGTTTGGGTCTTATAACATGAGCTAATTAATTTTTTCTTCTCTATGTAGAAAAAAAGGGTCCTTAACTTGTCAAGGTCATAACTTTTGACCTAGAGCTCAGAATTCAAAACTATTTACATTGTTTGAAAGAAGAACTAAAAATCTTATTTGAGTCCTAAAAACAACAAGCATTTGGCTGCTCAATTTTAGGGACCGATGAAAGTTTCAACTTGAAATATTGTACAAAAAAACCTCCAAAAAATCTAGTTAAAAGACCTAGAAAATCTCGTTAAAAAAGATATGGAAAATTCTAAAGTTGAAAAAAATTCTTTGGAAAATTATGAAGTTGAAAAAAAGTCAACTTCGTAAAATTTTGAATTTGAAAAAATTCTAACTCTAGAAAATTGTGAAGTTGAAAAAAAAATTAACTTTGGAAAATTGACAATTGGTGAGATTTTGTATTTTTTGGATGTATTTCTGAGCTTTTGATGTCCACTAGAAATTTTTGAAGAATTCAGAGGCGCGCTAATAGTTAACTGCCAGTTCCAAATTGAGATCTTTCCATGCACTAGAAATGCATCATAATGGTAGTTTAACTCCTACAAACATCTAGAGAAGGTTGAGCTTCTATTTTTGGCACCTCTAGAGACTCCTATATCATCTAATGGCTTTATTCTTATTATTTTCTCATTCTTTCTTTGTGTTAAGACATATAAAGGCTCATACATCCATTAAATGATATAAATAAGGATGGAGTCCTACTTAGCACCTCTTCGAGAGTCAGTTTGCACATAAATAGATTTTTTTTATTAGTTTAGAAGTATATATTTACATAAAGAGATCTCTCACTCTGAACACAAATTGAGAAGATGATTTCCTATAAATTTAGGAATGTAATATATATTCTAAGTCACCATTATTTTTAAGCTATAATATATGCTATTGGTGCTTTCATTTGGAGTGTAGTGATTCTTGTCTAAGTGTGTTATATTTTCTAAATGTATGTTCATGGAATGTAATTGAGCCAATAGTTTTATTATACTATTTTGATTGAGAAATCTTTTAATTTTTGTTTTGTCTATGGTTTACAAATTCTGTTGACATACTTAGTTTGAGAAGCGATCATCCACTTTTTTCTTGCATAGCTTTTTCTCTCACATGAGCACACTTTCTATGACCTTGTGATGTGATGAAAAGTCAAATATCTTACAGTTATTGAATTCCCCTTGATGATTGCATCAGTAAAATTAAGGAAGAGGTTCTCCTATTTTAATTGGTTACCTATCAATCTTTTCAAAGGCTTAACTTATAGATGTGTTTTTTATGTTGCTTATGTCTATTAGTAATTGACTTTTCAAGTTATTTTCTTTAACTTCTCGTTATCTTAACTTCATTATTTTATTTTCTAACCCTAGGTTAAATTACGAATTCATATAGTTGCATTGTTAGATTGGATTCATTTAAAAGTAGAAAATACCAAAAAAATATATCTCTTTTGTGGTTAATTTTGAAATTGCATGTAGATTGGCCATCTTATCTAAAATTGGTTCAAACTAGTAAAGGACCCTTTGTGAACAAACACATTTATCTTCAACTGAGTGGATTCTAGTAGGTCACAAGATCACCTGAAACCTTAGAGTTGATCCACAGATTAGCTTTTTAAGAGAGGACTCCAAAAGGGTTCCTACTATTAAGCATCATGCAAAATGACAGCTCAATAGAAGTGGCACTAGAAGGAGGGCCTGAAAACTATTTGGTTTGAAAATCCCAAGTTGCTATTTGAAAATTCTACAATTTTCAAAGTAGAAAAAAAATGAAGTCTATCAATTTTGAGTAGGTTCCTATGTAAACTATTTTGAGAAAGTGCACTTCTTCAGAGCTGCACTTTTCTAGAATAAATACAAGTTCCTAAAACTTAGTCACTTTCACAATCATCGCAGTGATTAAGAGATACCAAGAACTCCACCCATTCAAATTATACATTACATCATCATCATTCACTTTACATTCTATTTCACACATTCCCATCATTATGCACCATGTCTTTCTTCAATGCTCAAAGTTCACCTTTGAATGTAACTAGTCCATTACATGACTTTCCCAAAAATCCTAAAATGTTTTTCCCATAGTTCATCTATGGAGAATCACAAATAGTAGACGATCGTATTAAAATTTTCAAGGAGATCTGTAATTGAAACCAGATTCAACATATGGATGTGGTATGCCACATTTTCCTTACACTTTGGGCGAAATATTGTTCAATTGGTACCTCAACTTGCCATCAGCATAAATAAGGGACTGAAACTCTTTTGAGAGTAAGTTTCTAGAAAAATTCAAGATCTATATTGATCTAGCTATCCTACATCATTAGTTCATCTCAATTAGGTGGGATCCCCATGAGACTATTTCACAAGTCAATCATCACTTCTATAGGATGTATCGAGGAATGGAGTTTCCATATACTGTACCACAAGAGGTTTTCATCGAAGTATATTTTGGAACAATGGATTCATTAACTTCTATTTTTTCTAAGAAGGATCCCACTCAGAGAAATTGATACCATCGAAAAGGTCTTCAAACAGGCTATTAAATTCATAAAGTAGGTTATAACTACTCCAATGGCAACAATTACATACTCAGAGTATGAGCCCCAAAAGATTGTATTCTTTGAGCAAACGACTTCTTCACCTACTAAACTTGAGAAAAATATGGCTAGAGAATTTAAGGCCATGAAGCATATGGTGTCTCTTTTATCCAATGAACTCATCAAAATAAACTTGAATTCCTTAAGAAACCAAGACAATCATTCAAGACAATTTGGTACCCAAAACAATTATTCTCAAAATCAAAATAATTTTTTTGGCATTTACAATAGCATCAACAATAAGAATAATGGTAATATATAGGTATGAGTCCAAGTCAAAATGGATACACATATAATGATGTTTAGGATCAGCCTCCTATAATCATAGAGGAATAATCTTTGTAGTTTATTGCAATGATGTTTGAATCATATGGTAAATCTACAGGAGGACAGAATGATGAAGATGATCAAGAGGAGTTTGTGTTCCCATTGAATGAAGAAATTCTTTTAAGTGTTAATGTTGCAATAAGTGTGAATATGGCAATAAATTTTGAGGACGTGGAAAATTTTGAAGTTCCAAAACTCCATGAAATTGAAAAATTGATGGAATTATAGAAGATCCTAATGTTGGTAAGATTTTTGGATCGGGAAGCTATTAAGAAAAATATACCAATGCTTGCTATTGTGATATTGATTCCCCATTGAATAATGATAAGATAACTCCTTCAAAACTAGATATGCCATTATAAGAGATGGATAGAGTGCTCAATTTGGTCTCAAGCTTTATTGAGGAAATATCTATTAGTGGGTATTCTAAACATATATCAAACCATGCAATAACTGAGTCATGTAGAATCCATCCATTTGGGTTCCATTCAAAAGAAAATTTTCCAAATTTCTTTTTAGTTTGGGAGATCACAATGGAGGGAAAGTATGATTCTAAATAGGCTTCTTTGGGATATGAGGTGGAAAACATCTTGATCGATGATATTAATAAATCCTATAATTCAAATGGAGGGTTGATGATTATTTTTCTAGTTTGATGGAACCTAAAGTGTTTCCATACCCATGTGAAGTTGTGTACCATGAGCTAAGACCACCAGAAGGAGAGATTACAATGTGCGAGTGTACCCCTATAGTTGGAGACTCACTAGATCAGGTGATATATTTCCATTATCCCTCTCAACTCAATGATTTTAAATTTGAATATGATGCTAAAGGTAAGAGAACTTGTTTCTAGATTAATCATGGTCATGGAGAGTTACCACAACTTCTAATTTTGTGTGATTTATGCTTGGAATCTAAGTACAAAGACAAGTCAACATTTTTTAGAACCTTATGGGGTGGTTCATTACTATTTCACTTCATGAGAAATCTATTGACAACCACCCCACATTCTTATTATTCAAAGTTTTCTATAGATAAGTTTTTGCTTTTGTTTTTCTTAGTATTTTTAGTCTTTCCAATTAGGTGTTAGTTTTCTTTGAGTCAAGTCCTTTTGTTTGGGTTTCATTTATTTTTCTTTGAAAGTTGCATCAGTCTATGGGTTAGGTGCACTCAAGATTTTATCTTGATGCATCTCATTAAACCATGTTTTGGTTTCAATTTTTGGAGAAGAGGTATTTCTTTGTCAAAACATTTAAATGACACTTAATCCTCTGCCAACTGAAAATAGATGCTACTCATAGCTATAAAGGACATTTAGTCTTGGAATCATAATTATAGATGAATAGCTCTCAATACTTTAAGAAATAAAAGGTTGACTATCTTGGTGTTTTCAAATCAAGGTTGATGGCACTGAGGGATAGTCTGAAGCCTATTGGTTAAAAAAAAAGGTCTTTTTAATTGATTTCTAAGGCCAATGTTTGGTATGATATTTTCCATAAAGTTCTTAACAGAGGAATGCAAAGCTTATCAACTAAAAAAGGAATCTAAGAAATGACACAAATCCCTTGGCCACATAGTCTAAGCATAGTCAAGGTACAAAAAGAAAACAAAAAATTATGGTGCCGAGAATGAAAGATTCCAAATGGTCTTAGAATGGTAACCTAAAAGTAGGGATATGCACTCCAAGATGGCTATCTAGTACTTATACAAATTTATGTTGGCATAAAGGTATTTGCCATTAGTGACAACACTCACTACACAGTTCAAACTGAGCGTCGAAGACACAGTTCAAACCGAGCATCAAAGACACAGTTCAAATCGAGTAAAGTTGCACTTAGTGTTAACCGAGTGGAGTGTTAACTAAGTAAAGATAGAAGTAGTGTTAACTGAGTAAAGATGGATGCAGTGTTAACCGAGTCAAGATGTATTTAGTGTTAACCAAGTAAAGATGGACAAAGTATTGACCGAGTGAAGAAGGACTCAATGTTAACTGAGCTCAGTCGGTTAATAAAGAAATTAGTTTTTACCGAGTGACACTATATCTACCAAGTCACCAATGGTTACCGAGTTCCAGGCAACATTGTATGACTAGTATGAACAGAGCCCCTACCTCTACCGAGTGCATGACAATGTCGTGTAACGTAGTGGATGTCGTGTATCAGAAGGTCATCAAGTCTGTCTGAAGAACCCGAGTTTATTTTAATATTTGGCCAACTCAGTTATATTTTGTTTACTTGTGTTCAGCCGACCTTACATCTATAATTACTAAAATGGTATATATATGTGTATAATAAAGAGTTGTAGTTGTTGTAATGGATAAGAGACATGTATGAATATGTACATATTGTGATACAAGAGACAGATGCGAATTCAATAGTAGAGCAATATATTAGCAAGGTTCACAGGGTGTAGTAAAGATTTCATCAATCGCAAGAGGTGATTATTGCAAAGGATCTAATCAAGGTATATGTAGATCTGATTGGTTCATCCTAATAGGTGAATCATCTAAAAATCCTCTAACAAGGTAGACTTAACAGTCTTTGTATAAATCTCCTAACAGAGTGCATACTTGTAAAGTATGTTTTAAATCCTTTAACAAGGTGGATCTAGCAATCCTCTTTGCTCCTAATAGGGCAGATCACAAGAAGTGCTCATTGTATGCCTTAACCGGCTAACTTCCTACTGTAGAAAAGAATCTTTGTGGGTTTCATCCCCACCCCAATTTTATTTATCTCTTGCATGCATCAGATTAGGTGAATGAATGATTTTCCAGTTTATGTTGAATTAACTTAAAAGTTGTATTGTTATTGATTCACCCCTCCCCTCTCAGTAACTTGTTATATCTTGAATATTTCCAACAATTGCTATCAGAGCTATTTGGTTCTCAGGACAAAGCTTGATAGCTTGAGCAAAGATCAAAGTCAGTGGAGATATTTAGACTAGAGAAAGTTATAGAAAATGAAAAGTTAGATCTAGAAATGGCCATGGTTCAACTCAAAGAAGCAAAGGAACATCTTTCTCAATCCCTAAAAAGAAGAAAGGAAATTGCAAGACAAATGAATGACCATCTTTATGTTGAAGAAAGGGTTGAAGATTTGTTACCATCAAGTAATTCAAAAGAAGCTGACAAAGCAATCAAAGAACTTCTAGAAAAGAATGGATCTCTGCAAGAAGAGGTAAGAAAGCTTAAAAGAGAGCAAGAAATATAGTCAATCAGGTTATGTGAAGTTTTGGAACAAAGAAACAAAGCACAAGAAGAATTGGAAGATAGAAGTCATGAAATTCATAATCAATCCCTTCAGCATGAATATCTTATAGACCAACTCTCTAATGCAAATGAAGAAATCAGGATTCTCAGAGCACAAAATGAAAGAATAAGGAATGATTTAAACACTGAAAAGCAAATCAATGAAAGTCTACAGAGTGACTTAAGAACTGAGAGACAAATCAATGAAAGCTTGGAAAATGACCTAATCTCTGAAAGACAAGTCAATAAAAGAATGATGAAATTCCAAACAGATATAAATCAATTAAATCAACAAAATGAGGAAAACCTTCATAGACAAAAGGGTAAAGCTGGTCTTGGATACAAGGAAGAAGGTGAATCATCCAAACAAGGTGAACCAAGGAATAAAAGACCCACTTGTAATCATTGTGGCAGGTTAGGACATACATCAAACAAATGCTGGAGCAATGGGAAAGAAAAATTCAATGGCAAATGCTTCAATTGCAATCAGCATGGTCATAAGGCAAATGAGTGTAAAGAAAAACCAAAATTTGAGGGCAACTGTCACAAATTCAAAAAGCATGGTCACAAAGCATTCCAATGCAAAACCAAATCATTCAATCTAGGTAAATAGATTGTCAAATCCATATTTGGATGGGACTACAACACCTGGTGCAGATGTCACTATTGTGGAGAATATGGACATTCTGGCATAAATTGTGCTAGACATCACCTAAGGAAAAAGGACACTACAGTAAGATGCTATACATGTACAAAACTTGGTCATATAGCTAAAAATTGCATGACTATCAAAAGAATTGAAGATGAGAAGAATATCAAAGTGGACAACATTCAGAAGCAAATGAAGCAACTGTGGATTCCAAAATCTACCGAGAAAAATAAATCAAGTAATGGAAATGTCACTGAAGAAATGGGTGATTCCACCATTTCCAATTAATATTCATAAAAGAAAGATTGGAACTGCATCCTCCAAGATTTAGCCTAAGAAGCTCCAGAGGAAGAAGGATGATCAAATTAGTATTTCAGATACACTTTGACTTCAGGATGGTTCAAGACTTTACCAAGTTCAGTCTGGTGTAACAAAGCTTCATTAACCGAGTAGCAACTACCAAGTTAGGTTGGTAAGAGACTTTACTGAATTTGGTCAGGCGCAACAAAGTTTCATTGACCGAGTTGTGTCAACCGAGCAAGGTTGGTTCATGACCTAACCGAGTTAGGTCGGTACTTCAATGTTTTCATTTCATCGCCAAATGAGGTGAAAATTTTGACAGTATTTAGGATAGTTATTTTGAAGAATTTAAGGAAAGAATGAACAATAGGTTCTGAATTCCTCCAAGACTTGTTGAAGAGTACAAGGAAGATGTATGTTTCATGGTAGACTGTGACAAGTTATACATATAGGTAGTCAAGCCTCAGGTAGCATGGGTGAAACCTCTTCCCTATGAGGTAAATATTGATGAAACCAGGGACATCATAGAAGCACTGGTAAATGAACCTGTAGACCCAAGGCAACCAGTTTTTGCAACATATGATGAAGCTAAGGCCAGAATTGAGCTTCAAATTAAAATCCCTCAGGCCATTAGCAAACGAAAGAGGAGCATAGCCAAACTGAAAATAGATGTTGGCCCTCTCATGGTAACAGAAGGGAGATGAGAAGATGAAGAAGAGGAGGAAATTGAGTCTGAAAAAGAAGAAAAGCCTCAACGAAAGAAAGGTAAGGTGACTATCACCAAAACTACAAAGAAAACTACTACAGTGTTCTCCAGGAGAACAAGACAGGGAAAGAAGGAACCTATACTTGTTAAGCCTCCACTCACCCTTGAGGCAAGACTAAAGCAATTAGATGCAGTAGCTAGCTTCACAAACTTCAAACCATTGAAGTTTGAAACCAGAATAGAACAGGAGAAAATGCAGATTGAGGAACTGGTACTAAACAAAATGGGTAAATGGAAATACTCCCTGGACTAGATAGCTTCTCAGATCTCCAAAGAGCTATTGCAGAGGTTGCAACCAAGATGGGAAGCTGCAACCAAGGCTATCAAAGACATTGATGAGAAGACCCTGAGGAATCTCCTGCCAAGTCTTACTAATGCTAAAGTAAAGAAATCACTGAAAGACCATGAAGGAAACGTGATGATTAGATTCCACACTGGTTTGGTACTTGTGAAAGACATTGAGCATGTAGTAAATGATGCAACAAACATGTACAAAAATATCTATCATCTACACAAACCTAGTGATGATACTATTGAAATTAAGGACAATGACAACAGTGATGATAATGATGATGATGATGATGGAGATGACATTGAAGACATTCCAGAAGACCTGCAATCATTAATGTTAGAAGTTGAAGAAGAAGCTGAAAGGGAAATGAAGGAAGAAGCAGAACAAGCTAAGGAGGAAGAAGATCCACTAATAATTGCAGCCGAAGTCATTGCATCTCTTCCTCACTCTCCACCTAAAATAGGAACATCAAGTGTGGAGATAGCTTCTACTGGTGAGATTGTTAGCTCAATAGCCTCATCAATTGATCAATCTTCACCTGTCTCCTCTCAGCTTCGAGTACCATCTATGCAAGTATCTACCACTTCATTAACTGAGCTGCAACCACCTTCTTTGACCGAGTTATCCTCAGTCACAATAGTAAGTTTTTGAAGTATATCAACTTCTACTACAAAGTGTATAGTAACTGTACCTACAGGTACTACAATTTTGACTTCTCCTGCTCCAATTTTGGCAGCTCTTAGTTCTCCCACTCCATCCTGTACAGCAATGTTGGGAGCAACACCAATTTTTGATACTATTAGCACTTCTCTCAGTCTTTCTCTAGTTAGTCCTATTCTAGTTTTGTTAGCTAGTCCAGCATCATCAACTATTGTTTCAATTTCAAAGGGAAAAGGTGCAATCACTGCACAAAAACCAAAGAGATACATGTTTTCCAGTAAGGCAGTAGATGAGGAAATAGATTTGGATAAGGACATTGTCATTCCTAAGATAGATCTAGATACTACATCAGTTAATGAAATGAGAATGTTCAGTCAACTATTAGAGCAGAAAGCTAGGCAAAAATAGCTGAGGCATGAGAGAGACAAGGAATATAGCATTATTGAGAATGCTAAGAATATCATAACATATGCTATAGGTGTTGAAGTAGATTCTACTCAGCACATTTTGATTAAGTTAGAAGAGGGTATATATAAATTTAATGAGGACAGCTCTGGCCAAGAGAAATTGATTGAAAAGGTAGAGAGGAAATTTGACAATAAGGTGCTTGAGCACATTGCTCAGCATATTGCAGTAAAACAGGTAGAATTGTCTACAATTTTGAGTAATTTTGAACATTCTTTTAATAATGTAACTTCACTTTTTGGAAAACTCTGTGATGTTACCGAGTTTACTAAGGAAATACGAGAAAAGTTGAATAAAATTGATGCGGATATGAAGGTCAGTGCCCAAATGGTGCAATCTGACCACAGTGCAAGTTCATCCCATCATCTGAGAATAAGGTTTTTGTCAGAGAAATAGGCAGAATTGCTGAGAGAGGAAGCAAGGATCAGGTCTACTCTGATTGACATCCAGAATATGATCCTTCCTATCATAGACACAATGCAGAATCACATTACTCATTCTAAAACATTGATCCATGACAACAACTTCTCTATTGCAGATCACATGATTGAACTCTCTGCAGAAGTTCAAATTGCACTGTCCAACATCAAAATTTTGCAAAAAAATTGGGATAAGACTTTGGCTCTTATTCTCAAGGTACATTCATAATTTATCTCTCATTTTGGAATCTCCGTGTAAATATATACTGTTTGGCATTATTGTCAAAAAGGGGGAGATAGACCTCAAGAGCTAACTGTGAAAAAGATATATGTATTGACATATAAATACTGTACATATTGTATGGGGGAGATATATGTAAATAAAAGGATATGTGTTGCAAGATTTGCAAAAAGATCAACTTTGAACTGTATGTCATTTTTATTTTGCACATAAACTTTGATTCATAGTTTTTTTTGTCACTAATGCCAAAGGGGGAGATTGTTGGTATAAAAGTATTTTCCATTAGTGACAACACTCATTACACAGTTCAAACCGAGCGTCGAAGACACAATTGAAACCGAGTGTCAAAGACACAGTTCAAACCGAGTAAAGTTGCACTTAGTGTTAACCGAGTGGAGTGTTAACCGAGTAAAGATAGAAGTAGTGTTAACCGAGTAAAGATGGACATAGTGTTAACCGAGTGAAGATGTACTTAGTGTTAACCAAGTAAAGATGGACACAGTATTGATCGAGTGAAAAAGGACTCAGTGCTAACCGAGCTCAGTCGGTTAACAAAGAAATTAGTTTTTACCGAGTGACACTATATCTACCGAGTCACCAATGGTTATCGAGTTCCAAGAAATGTTGTATGACTAGTATGAACTGAGCCCCTACCTCTACTGAGTGCATGACAATGCCGTGTAATGTAGTGGATGCCGTATATCGAAAGGTCGTCAAGTCTGTCTGAAGAACCCGAGTTTATTTTACTATTTGGCCGACTCAGTTATATTTTGTTTACTTGTGTTCAGCCGACCTTGAATCTATAATTACTGAAATGGTATATATATGTGTATAATACAGAGTTGTAGTTGTTGTAATGGATAAGAGACATGTATGAATATGTACATATTGTGATACAAGAGACAGATGCAAATTCAACAGCAGAGCAGTATATTAGCAAGGTTCACAAGGTGCAGTAAAGATTTCATCAATCACAAGAGGTGATTATTGCAAAGGATCTAATCAAGGTATATATAAATCTGATTGGTTCATCCTAATAGGTGAATCATCTAAAAATCCTCTAACAAGGTAGACTTAACAGTCTTTGTATAAATCTCCTAACAGAGTGCATACTTGTAAAGTATGTTTTAAATCCTTTAACAAGGTGGATCTAGCAATCCTCTTTGCTCCTAATAGGGCAGATCACCAGAAGTGATCATTGTATGCCTTAAATAGCTAGCTTCCTACTGTAGAAAAGAAGCTTTGTGGGTTTCATCCCCACCCCAGTTTTACTTTCTATTTTGGAAGGTTTTCGGGTCACCAAAATCTTTGTGCATATGTGTTATGAATATTTATTTATCTCTTGCATGCATCAGATTAGGTGAATGAATAATTTTCTAGTTTATGCTGAATTAACTTAAAAGTTGTATTATTACTGATTCACCCCTCCACTCTCAGTAACTTGTTATATCTTTAATATTTCCAACAATTTCTTCATGGAATAATGAAACAAAAACATGTTAGCATGTAAAGCATGATTCAAAAGATAATAACTTTTGACCTAGAGCTCAAAAGTCAAAACCATATACACCATTGGAAAGAAGAACTAAAAATCTAATTTCAGTCCCAAAAATAGTGAGCCTTTAGCTACCCAATTTTAGGGACTGAGTAAATTTTCAACTTGAAATTTTGAGTAGAAGACACTAAAAAAGATAGTTTAAATGACCTAGAAAATCTTGTTAAAAAGTTATGAAAAACTCTAAAGTTGAAAAAAATTCTAACACTGGAAATTCTAAATTTAAAAAAACTAACAAAATTGAAATAAAATATAACTCTATAAAATTTTGAAGTTGAAAAAATTCTAACTGTGGAAAATTCTAAAGTTGAAGAAAATTCTAACTCTGGAAAATTCTGAGGTTGAAAAAAATTCTAACTCTAGAAAATTTTGAAATTGAAAAAAATCTAGCTCTGAAAAATTCTAATGTTGAAACAAATCTAACTCTAAAAAAAGTTTGAAATTGAAAAAATTTCTAACTTTGGAAAATTCTAAAGTTGAAAAAAATTTTAACTTTGGGAAATTCCGAAGTTGAAAAAAATCTAACTCTAGAAAATTCTAAAGTTGAATAACATCTAACTCTAGAAAATTCTAAAGTTGAAAAAATTCGAACTCTAGAAAATTCTTAAGTTGAATGAAATCAAACTCTAGAAAATTTTGAAGTTGAAAAAATTCTAGCTTTAGAAAATTTTGAAGTTGAAAAATTCTAACTTTCAAACATTCTAAAGTTGAAAAATTCTACATCTGGAAAATTCTAAAGTTGAAAAAACTTCTAACTAGAAAATTCTAAATTTGAAAAAAAAATTAACTCTAGAAAATTGTGAAATCAGAAAAAAAAAATTCTAACTCTAGAAAATTGACATGTTGAAAATTTTCATTTTTTGGACTTGCTTCCGAGCTTCTCAGGTGCACTAGAAGTTTTTGAAGAATTCAAAGGTGCGATGATAGTTAACTACCAATTCCAAATTTAGAGCTTTCTATGCACTAGAAATGCATTGTGATGGTAATTTAATTCCTATAAGCATCTAGAGAAGGTTGAGCTTCAATTTTTGGCACATCTAGAGACTCCTACATCATCTAATGGCTTTATTCTTCTTATTTTCTCATCCTTGCTTTGTTTCAAGATATGTAAAGGCTCGTGCATCTATTATATGATATAAATAAGGATGGATTCTTACTTGGCACCTCTTCGAGAGTTAGTTTGTACATAGATAGATTTGTTTTATTAGTTTAGAAGCATATATTTGCATAAAGAGATCTCTCAATCTCAACACAAATTGAGGAGATGATTTCCTATAAATTCAATAATGTAATATATATTCTAGGTCACCATTATTTTGATGCAATAATATATGCTATTGGTGCTCACATTTGGAGTGTAGTGATTCTTGCCTAAGTGTGTTATATTTTATGAAAGTATGTTCATGGAATGTAATTGAACCAATATTTTTATTGCGTTATTTTGATTGAGCTATCTATTAATTCTAGAGTTTTGTACAATTTTACAAAGTTAACTGATGTAATTTGTTGGATACAATTGATAATTGTGTATTATCTTTGATATTACACAAATGTCAAATCAGTCATCAGACAGAGTCTACTGAGCTCAAATAATCATCAAAGCAATTTATAGTGTCTACCAAATGTTCCTAAACATTACATAGAAAAGTTAATGTCTACCAAGCTCACTTGGGCATCAAAGGATTTTGTAGCAAAAAGTTAGTATTAACTGAGCTCCCAAATTTAACAAAGAAAAGTTAATGTCTACCGAGCTCACTTGGGCATCAAAGGATTTTTGTAGCAGAAAGTTAGTGTTAACCGAGCTCCCAAGCTTAACAAAGAAAAGTTAATGTCTACTGAGCTCACTCATTCATCAAAGGAAATGTGGTAGAAAGTTAGCTTCTACAAAGCTCACTCGATTATCCAAGGAAATGTGGTAGAAAGTTAGCTTCTACCAAGCTCAAAAGGTCAACAATGGAAGGTCAGTGCTAACCGAGTTTACTCGGTCTCCAAAGGATTTTTGCAAGGTTTGCAGTGTTTACCAAGCTTCACTTGGTTAACACTAGAAAACCATTCTGGAGTAGTGGTTACCGAGCTAGGTTGGCCAGAAAAGGATTTTATTGTTTTGATATTAAGCTCAATTGTTTCATGCAATAAATGTAGCCGATTGATGTAATAATTTTTTCAATTGTTGTAACTTATATTTGAGCCGACTTGATAATCTGAGAGGTATATATATAGATGTTCAAGTTGTGAATTTAAGAGTGAAAAAATATATAGATGAGGATGGAATAAGCGAATATTGAGTGATTCTAATGAAGAATTAGATATCCTGGAGGAGTTACAAAGTTGTATTCAATCAGTAAGGATCCAGTAAAGCAGAATAGAGATCTGTAATCAGCAAATGATAAGTTGTATATCATTCAAGTCACTTCATTGTTTCTTTCTAATCATTGTAACAGTGAATCCAGAATCTCTTTACAGAGTTGGTTTAATAGCCATTTTGTAAATCCTCTAACAAGGTGACAGTTCAGTTGAATTGTTCTGAAGACCTCTAACCAGGCCATTCCTAATATAGTGGTTAAATCCTTTAACAAATTCACACCTAACAGTGTGTATTGTAACCTTTAACAGGGTTGGCTCCTAATAGGGTTCACTTTAGAAGAGTGAAAATTGGTGATTAGTTACTTGGTGCTTTTTCCCATATTGGGTTTCTACGTTAAATCTATTGTCTCTTGTGTTCAATTATTTGACCTTTGCATGCATATTAATAACTATGAATGGTAGATGATCCTTAACTAGTTAACCTATTGAGTTATAGTATTCCTACACTATTTAGTGAATATCAGCAGTAAGTAAGCATTATAGACATCTAAGGGATTTTTGGAATTATTTTTGTGGTAACTGATTCACCCCTCCCCTCTCGGTTACTTCATCTATATTTCCAACAATTGGTATCAGAGCTTTTGGTGCTTACATGATAAGATTTCAAAGATCTAAGCCAAAGATCAGGATGTCTTATAAGAGGGAAATTCTAAGACTTAATAGGACTAAAATAACTTCATGAAAAATACGCAGAACCAGCTGGTACACTATCTATCAATGATATTGTTGAAAAGAATACCCACAACATTATGATGATAGAAATGGCATCCACTCTGAGTTATGAAGAATTTGATGACATCAAGGACTACAAATCTGCCTTTGAAATGTGGGAAAGGCTAAAAGAAATATATGGAGGAGATGATAATGTAAGAAGAGACAAAGCAGAAAGTCTAAGAGGACAATTTGATTAGATGTGGATGAGGGAGGATGAAAAAATTGCAAAATATGTTGAAAGAGTCAAAGCATGTGTCAGTGCAATCAATGCATCTGGAGGAGATATCAAGGAGGAGACAATTATAAGTAAAGTTCTTAGAACATTCCTACCCATTTATGCAATTAGAGTCTCTACAATTCAAGAAAGAATATGTGAAGCAAATCATAAGATAAATCTAGAATCCATAGTTGGAAGATTGACTGCAATTGAACTAGACAACTTTGACAACTATGTTCCAACTTCCAAGAACATTGAATCAGCATTTGAAGCCAAGCTTTCAATCAAGGAGAAAAGCAAAAAGCAAAAGGAATCTTAGTCAGAAAGTGAAGATGAATCAAACCAAAGTTCAGATTGTGATCTTGAGGTGATTGAAGCTCTACTAGTAAGGAAATATCTAGAGGCAGCGGAAAATATAAAGGTAAAGTTCCTCTAATCTATTTTTTATGTGAAGAAGTTGGTCATATTGATAATATGTGCCCAAACAAGAAGAAAAAAGATGAGAAGAAAGGTTACAAATACAATGGCAAGAAAGACTTCAAATCATTCAAGGTAAAGGTAAGAAAACATGTTTTATGGCTAAAGATTCTAATGATTCTAATGATGAAGAAGAAGATGAAATTGTCTACATTGCTATGAAAGATGAGTCTAATAATGATGAGGAAATGGCACTCATTTCTCATATGAGAAAAAATGATACATGGATCATAGATAGTGGTTGTTCTCATCACATGACTGGTGATAAAACTAAGTTTGAATACTTTGAAGACTATGATGGTGGCAATGTAAGATTTGGTAACAATGAACCTTGTTGTATAAAAAGAAGAGGAAGAATCTCTCTAACCAAAGAACTTATATGTGATAATGCCTATTGGGTAGAAGGACTAAAGCATAATTTTTTGAGTGTGGCACAACTACTCAACAATGGATTCAAAGTAGAATTCATGCATGGAAAAGCAAGACTGCTGGATGGAAAAGGAAAATTGATTGGATCACGCACTCAAACAAAAGGTAACTTATTTTATCTTGAACTTGGTGAATGTTCATGTTTTATTGCTCAAGTTGAAGAAATTTGGTTATGGCATAAAAGGTTGTGTCATGTCAATTTTGATAATTTGGTGAACATAAGAAAATTCAAGAAAGTAAGAGGCATTCCTAACATAAAGAAACTTGAGGTCTGTCTATGCAAGAATTGTTAGATTGGTAAAATGGGAAAGACTAGTTTAAAAAGTAAAAACTATCAGTCTGAAGATATATTAGAAATTGTGCATACTAATTTATGTGGACCCATTGGAATTAAAAGCTATACTGGAGAAAAGATCTTCATTCTTTTTGTTGATGATTACTCAAGAATGATGACTATCATGTATCTAAGGAATAAATCAGAAGCATTTGAGAAATTCAAATGGTATTTGGCCAGAGTAGAAAAGGAAATAGGGAAAAGATTGAAATGCTTGAGGTTAGACAGCGGTGGAGAATTCATTTCACATGAGTTCAATAACTTTTTCATTGAAAGATGAATCAAAAGATAGGTATCAGCCTCTGGAACTCTTGAGCAAAATGGAATAGCTAAATGGAGGAATGAATCTATCATGGATTGTGCAAGAACCTTAATGATTGAAAACAAAATTGCTATAAAATACTAGAAGGAAGCTATCAACACTATAGTTCATACCTTGAACTGAATACTACTAAAAAAGGACTCATTCAAAACTCCCTATGAGCTATCGTATGGTTGTAAACCTAATCTAAGTTATCTAAAAGTATTTGGAAGTAAATGTTACATTTTGAAAGAATCTAGAAAAGGAAAATTTTATGTGAAAAGTGACGAAGGAATTATTTTTGGATACTCTTGCAATAGTAAAGCATATAGATGTTTGAACTTGTGTACTTACAAAGTCATAGAAAGTGCACATGTGAAAGTTGATGAGTTTGCAGAAATGACTGAAGAAGAAAGAAAGGATTGAGTCATCAGTAACCAAGTTACAGGAAGTTCAAACTGAGCTACAGAAACACGAGTTACATTCAAATTCTATTGAGCAAGTTTCTACCAAGTCTGAAGGACCTGCGCCAATATCTATCGAGCTAGAACAGCTGAAACCTGAAGTTGAAGTGCAAGAGGATAACAATGAAATTCATTCAAGAGGCAAGGAACCTAGATTAGAAAAATATGTCAGGAGACATCATTCAACAGATCATATGATTGGAGAAAATTTTGAAGGAACCATGACAAGAAGTTGAAAGGTACTTGTTTACTTGTTGATTTTGAACCTAGAAATATCAAAGATGCATTGGGAAATGATAGTTGGATTAAGGCTATGAATGAAGAAATAGAGTAGATAGAGAAAAACAAGACATGGAATCTTGTACCTAGGCCTAAAGATAAAAATGTGATTGGAAATAAGTGGATATTCAAAAACAAGTTGACTGAAGATGGTAAGGTATCAAGAAACAAAGCTAGACTAGTATCCAAAGGATATGCTCAAGAAGAAGGAATAGACTATGGAGAAACTTTTGCTCCTATTGAAAGATTGGAAGGAGTCAAAAATTTACTTGCATATGCTACTCACAAAGGATTCAGAGGTTATTAGATGGATGTCAAGTCAGAATTGCTCAATGGTATACTAGATGAAGAAGTTTACATTGAACAACCTGAAGATTTTGTTGATTCAGATAAGAAGAACATGGTCTGCAAATTATACAAGGAATTTTATGGTCTAAAAAAAGCCCCTAGAGCATGGTATAAAAGATTGCATAACTATCTTATTCAGATTGGTTTTCAACGAACTAATGATAGCAATAGCTTGTATATAAAGGAAGGACTAGATAATAAAATTGTCCTGACAGAAATATTTGTAGATGATACTATTTTCACAAGGAATGATGATCTTTGCAAAGAATTTTTAGAGAAAATGAACAAGGAATTTGAAATGTCTATGTTTCGTGAGATCAAATTCTTTGTTGGTCTTCAAATTCAGCAGAATAAAAATGGTATTTACATCACTTAATCAAAATACATCAAGGAGATATTGAAAAAGTTTGGTATGGAAGATTGTAAACCAGTTGGGACTCCTATGTGTATTGGATTAAAACATACCAAGGAAGATGAATCAAAAGAAGTAGATCAAACATTATATAGATCTATGATTGGAAAGTTGTAGTATGTGGTTCATACTAGGCCAGATATTGCCCTTGCAGTTGGTATTATAGTAGGATTTTAAGAAAAATCAAGAGAAAATCACATGATTGCAATAAAAAGAATAATGAGATATTTGAAAGGAACTGAAGATTATGGTTTATGGTACAAGTTTGGAGGTAATCTAGATTTGAAAGTGTTTATTGATGCTGATTGGGCAAGAAACCTTGATGATAGAAAAAGTACAAGTGGAGGAGCATTCTTTCTTGGAAAGAGGTTGGTTTCTTGGACAAGAAAAAAGCAGAATTGTTCATCCCAATCTATAGTAGAGGCAGAGTATGTTGTTGCAACAGTAAACTGTTCTAATATTGTTTTGTTTAAACAATTGTTGGGAGGCATGAAGGTGGAAATCAAAGAACCAGTTGCTATGTTTTGTGGTAATACAAGTGCAATGAACATATCTAAGAATCCACTCATGCATTTCAAAACCAAGCACATTGCAATAAAATATTATTTTGTCAAAGAATTGGTGCAAGATAAGGAGATTATATTGGAATATGCCCATACAAAGGAACAAATTCTTGACATATTCACAAAGCCACTACCTAAGGATGCATTCTTGTATCTAAGAGGTAAGTTAGGGGTCACTCCCCTATCTGAAGTTCGCTAAAATTAAGTTTTAGTGATGCATCAATGCATACCAAGTTGAAGATCTATCAATTGATGCAACATAATCAAGAAACATTGCATATGAATCAGTACTAAAGGTACATTAAAATTCATTTGAGTTGTGTTTTCTTTGGCATGTGTTGTCAAAGAGGGAGAGTTCTACTGTCATATCTTTCTAAAATTTGTTTGAGAGGAACAGTTTGCTATTTAATTCCTTCATAGAGGGAGAATACTGAAAGAGGGAGAGTTTTCTATCTAATAGAGAAAGTTGTTCTAACAGAAAAAGACTTGTTAGATTTGTTTTCAAAATTTATTTTTCTATGACATGTTGTGTTGCCTTCAATGCCAAAGAGGGAGATTGTTGGATACAAGTGTTAATTGTGTATTATCTTTGATGTTACACAAATGTCATATCAGTCATCAAACAGAGTCTACCAAGCTCAGATAATCAGCAAAGTAATTTATAGTGCCTATTGAATGTTCTTGAACATTACACAAAAAAATTAATGTCTACCGAGCTCACTTGGGCATCAAAGGATTTTGTACCAGAAAGTTAGTATTAAATGAGCTCCCAAGGTTAACAAAGAAAATTTAATGTCTACTGAGATCACTCGGGCATCAAAGGATTTTTGTAGTATAAACTTAGTGTTAACCGAGCTCCCAAGGTTAACGAAGAAAAGTTAATGTCTACCGAGCTCACTCGGTCATCAAAGAAAATGTGTTAGAAAGTTAGCTTCTACCGAGCTCACTTGGTCATCAAAGGAAATGTAGCAGAAAGTTGGCTTCTATCGAACTCACAAGGTCAGCAAAGGAAGGTTAGTGCTAACCAAGTTTACTCAGTCTCCAAAGGATTTTTGCAGGGTTTGCAGTATTTACCAAGCTTCACTTGATTAACACTAGAAAACCATTCTGGAGCTGTGGTTACCAAATTGGGTCGGCTAGTGAAGGATTTTATTATTTTGATATTAAGTTCAATTATTTCATGCAATAAATGTAGCCGACTGATGTAATGATTTCTTTAGTTGTTGTAACTTATATTTGAGCTGACTTGATAATCTGAAAGGTATATATATAGATGTTCAAGTTGTGAATCTAAGAGTGAAAAAATATATGGATGAGGATGGAATAAGCGAATATTGAGTGAATTATAATGAAGGATTAGATATCCTAGTGGAGCTGCAAAGTTGTATTCGATTAGTAAAGATCTAGTAAAGCAGAATAGAGATTTGTAATCAGCAAAAGATATGTTGCATATCATTCAGGTCACTTCATTGTTGCTTTCTAATCATTGTAACTGTGAATCCAGAAGCTCTTTACAAAGTTGGTTTAACAATCATTTTGTAAATCCTCTAACAATTGATAGTTCAGTTGAATTGTTCTCAAGCCCTCTAACTAGGCCACTCCTAACATGGTGATTAAATCCTCTAACAAGGTCACACCTAACAATGTGTATTGTAACCTGTAACAGGATTGGCTCCTGCCAGGGCTCACTTCAGAAGAGTGAAAATTGGTGACTAATTACTTGGTGGTTTTTCTCATATTGGGTTTCCATGTTAAATTTGGTGTCTCTTGTGTTCATTTATTTAACCTTTGCATGCATATTAATAACTATGAATGCTAGACGATCATTAACTAGTTAACCTACTGAGTTACAATATTCCTACACTATTTACCGAATATCAGCAGCAAGTAAGCATTATAGACATATAAGGGATTTTTGGAATTGTTTTTGTGGTAATTGATTCATCCCTCCCCTCTCAGTTACTTCATCTATATTTCCAACAATACTTAATTTGAGAAGAGATCATCCACTTTGTTCCTACATAGCTTTTTGGGTCGCATGAGTGCAATTTTCATGGCCTTGCAATTTGATGAAAAGTGAAACATCTTATGGTTATTGAATTCTCATCAATGAGTGCATTAGTGGAATAAATGAAGTGTTGCTCCTATTTTTCATAGTTACTTATTGATCTTTCAAAGGCTTAACTCGTAGACGTGTTGTTTTTGTAGCTTATGTTTGATAGGAATTTACTTTTCAAGTTATTTTCTTAAACTTGTTACCTTATCTTTGTTATTTTCTTTTCTAACCCTTCGATTAATTAGGAATTCATATATTTGCATTGTTAGATTGTGTTGGTGTAAGTACATATTTACTATTTACATATTTACTATTTACTATTTGCATATTTACTATTTACATATTTACAACTCTAATTCAGCACATGATTTTTACAACACTGGATTTTGCATCATTAACTAAGTTGTCATGTAGACAACACAATTATTCACACTCCTAATTTAGCACATGGTGTCTACCACATAAATTTGCATTCTACACCTTTGCAGGCTTATCCTCTAATCATCACACTTACTCCTATGCTTAATGGAGGATAACCCGTATCTGGTGGACATGTGCCTAGTTGTATGACTTATCATGATGCTAATTCTTGGGCATTCTAGATGCATTACAAAGGCCTTTATATATAGGGACTTCTAGTGTACTTTCATTACATTTGATTTGAATACATATCAATATTTTGATCATACTCTTTCAGGTCTATAGTTTTTCTTCTGTTTGCATTCTTTGATCTTGGGTGATTTTTTCCCTAAGGTAAATTCTTACACAGTATTAGAGCTTGGAGAATTTCTCTTCACATAGTTGTTCAAGACCATTGTTGCTTTAGCACCTTGGCAAAAATTTAGAGAATCACAAAAATTGGGTGTGACTAGAGCTAGAACAGACCTTGCCATTACATCCAGAATGTTGATTTTGTGAAAATTGCTTATAAATTTAGCTATTATATGCCAAAGTTGGTCCTAAGGTTAAATTTTTTTGCAAATCGGCACCCAAAGACCCCAATTTGCAAGTTTGGGTATGATCTTTTAGATCTACAATTTTAATTTTCTGATCTATTGTTTTATTATTTTTTGCATTTTTTTCAGAAACATTTTTCAAATTTTTTTTAACCTTGTTGGGCATGCAGAGAATTTATTTTTTGCACAAGTACCAGGTAGTCACACTCTAGTCCAGTGCAGTATATTCCTTAAGAAACAAAATATTCTTTTATTACCCCCATGGGCACCTTCCATATTCCAATGGCTTAACATTTTTGGCATTAATTTCAGCTTCAACAACCATTCTAGCTAATGACATCCTAATTTGGTGGCCTTCCTTGTTATTTTACCTCCAAGCACTATTCTTTCTAAAATCTCCATAAGTCCAACCCACAGCATATGTGGGATTAAATCCCAACACCGTCGACCTATAAAACTTATCTGACCCTCGTCCATGCCTTTCCAATGCTCTACTTAGTTTCTAGAAAACTGGCGATGATTGCAAAACTCCTAGCGTGGCTTAACCTTCCAGCATGAACTTTTGTTTACTTTGGCTACCATATGCAAACTCTAGTAGCTCCAACAATAGCCACATGGCCAAATCCCCTTGTTCCACATGTCCTCGTTGACACGTAGTCCATGTGTACATGTCAGCCTAGTCTAGTGACATCTCAGTGACACATAGGTGTCCCAGTCAACATCATTTGTCTACCCATACAACATGTGTCATCTGTACAATTGTGACGTCAACAATCCATACTACCATGTTAGTAGGGGACTCAAAATTTTGTTTATTTTGGCCACCATGTGCAGACTCCAGTAGCTCCAATAGTAGCCACATGGCCAAATCCCCTTCTTCCATGTGTCCTGATTGACATGTAGTCCACATGTACATGTTAGCCCAGTGTAGTGACATGTAAGTGACACATACATGTCCCAGTCAACATCATTTTTCTACCCATACAACACATGTCATTCATACAACTATGACGTTAGCAATCCATACTAACATGTCAGCATTTTATGGTCTTAAATTTGACAATCATTTGACCATCATTTCTAGGCATTTTATGACTACTATGATGGTCGTTTGATCGTCAAATTTAAGCATACAATTTTTTTCCCAAACCCCTCTCCAAATGTAGTTTTGATTTGGTAGCTTGGTTTTGAGAAGCCATAACTTGGACATCCAAACTCTAAATTAGGTGCAATTTTTTTTATTATGGGTAGAATTTCCTAAACTTTTTAGTGGTGGTGTTCTTTTCTAATTTTTTTGCAATGATTTATCAGAAATTATATTTTTTTGGTGACTGTACCTATTTAATCTTGCATTTTGCAACTTCAAACACTCTGTATGGGCTCATCTAGTTACTTTTCTATGTTTTATATTTTTTGAAAGTGCATTATTTTTCATCTACTTTCCAAAATTTTAATCAAATTATAGGGTTGTGTGAATAAAAATATTACTTTCAAACTTAGGGCCTTTTCTACATTGTAATGCTTTGATTAATTTTCAAAATTGTTGTACATTTGAGCTACACTACACTAATAGTCTATAAGATCTGATAGCGCACTGTGGAAATTCAAAAGTAATACAAAGCACTATTCAATTTTGATGGGGCCTCTAGAGGAAATCTAGGAAACTCTAGCAAAAACTCTAATAGTGAATTACAGTAATAAGATTTCAAACAAATAGAGAAGTAATTAATATAGTGTGTACAGAGTCATCAACTTGTGTGATGTAAAGTCAGTTGCTATTGACTGATGGATGTGTAGTGTTTACTGAGTGACAGCAAGGTAAATGAAGGATTCAATTTCTACACTATATCTATCGAGTCTCCAAGGAACTCAGAGACCTTAATGTGGTTGACCTTATAGAAGTGACCCCAAAATTGAAGAGGAACTCAAAGATAGTTTCATGGATGATTTTTCACATATAACCACTGAAAGTGGGAGACAGCTATAGAAGGATTCATGAATTTTGACTTTACCTAAATGAGACATTGCCAATGCCATGATTTTTGATGTTATAGGAAAGCGAAAGTTACTCAGTTTAAAACTAAAGAAGAAATCTTGCAAGCCCATAAGGAGTTGAACTATAGTAATGATCTATTGACATTCTAGTTATGTTTGTTATTAGTGTCATACACTTATTTAGATTGTAAGCTTATACCAAGCATATTGTATAGTTAACAGTGTTAACCAAGCATTTTAGTTGATACCGAGTTCTAAAGTTGGTATAAGTCCTTGGGATAAATTTCAGTTCGCATCGAGCAATTACTACAAAGTTGATGATCAAAAGTGTAAATCTAGCATCTTAGTGTATGTTGACTTTACCAGTGCAAACCAAGTTTTGTAGTGCTTACTAAGTTTGCAGTTAATGTGATGTGAGTCTATTGTTAACTACACTTTTTAGTGTTAACCAAGTGACTCAGTTTATGCCAAGCTTGTGAATAATTTAGTGTTGACCGAGCTATGCAGTGAGAATCGAGTGATTTAGTTTATATGCTAAGTTTAATAGTATTTTCCAAGTCATGAATGCAAACTAATTTCAAGACTACTTGGAAGTGATTAGTATGGATCAAGCTTCTATGTCTACCGAGTGCATGATAATGCCAAACATTGATAGTGGATGTTGAGTATTAGAACCTCCTTGAGCTAGTCTTTAAAAGCCAAGTTTCTACACTTTGGATGACTTTGTATTATTTGTGCAAACATGTATTTTGGCTGACTTTGTAATTTTGTAATTAGATTGGTATATGTGTAATGTATTGTAACACATCCAATGTAATGGTATGGAATGGATATATTAAGAGGAGGAGTGTGAATAACAAAGGCTACAATAGTATAAGGAGCAACAAAGATTTATCAGTCATGACAAGGTGATTTATACACTCAGAGGAATCTCATTCAACAAACCAAGTTGCAGGTCAAAGATCAACTACTACTTCATCCTAATAGGTGGATCAATCAAATCCTTTAAAAAGGTAGACCTAATAGTCTTATGTAAATCTCCTTACCAAGTACATACTTCATTGTATGTTTGTAAATCCTTTTCTGAGGTGGACCTAGTAGTCCTTATTCCTCCTAATAGGGTAGATTATCAGAAGTGGTTATTGTAAGCCTTAATAGGAAAAATTTATACTATAGTACTAACTCTTGTGGGTATCATCCCCACCCTAGTTTTACTTTCTATTTGGAAGGTTTCTCGATCACCAAAATTGTGTGTCAAAAGTGTTATGTATTCTTTAGTGTTTTAAGTTTCTCATGTATGTAGTTAGATCAGAATGCACATAAGAGATTAATTGCTAATAAGGAATTAAGTTATATTGGATACTGATTCACCCCTCCCCTCTTAGTAACTTTGTCTATCATAATATTTTCAACAATTGGTATAAGAAGTTTGTGGTTCTAAGAGAAAAGTTTAATAGCTTGAGAAAAGGTCAAAGGCAATGAAGGTATTCAGACTTCACAAGGCTATTGATAATGAGAAGCTAGATTTGGAATTGACTATTAGACAACTCAAGAAATAAAAAGAGCAACTCTCTCAATCTCTAAAAAGAAGAAAAGATCTTGCAATCTAGACGAATGATCAACTCTACATTGATGAAAGAATTGATGACATCCATTCAAGAAATTTAGATGAAGATATTGAAACAATCAAAGAACTATTGAAGAAGAATAGTACTCTTCAAGAAGAAGTAAGAAAACTAAGAAGAGAGAAAGAAATTTAGTTAGTAAGATTGTGTGAAGTCATGGAAGATAAAAATAAGATAAGAGAAGAAATAGAAGGAAAGAACAATGAGATTCAACACCTATCCCTTCACCAAGAAAACTTCATTGATCAGCTCACCAATGAAAATGAAAAAAATCATGACTATAAGATTAGAAAATGAAAGATTGTAGAATGATCTAACCACTAAAAGACAAACTAATGAAACAATAATGAAATCCCAAGTAGACATCAATTAGTTGTATGAGAAAAGTCATTATAGACAAAAAGGAAAAGAAAGAATTGGATATATAGAAGAAGGTGAATTATCAAAGCAAGGAGTTCAAAAGAATCAAAGACCTACTTGCAGTCACTATGGTAAGATAGGTCATACATCAAACAAATGTTGGAGCAATGGGAAAGAAAAATTCAATGAAAAATGCTACAATTGTAATCAACATAGTCATAGGGCTAATGAATGCAAAGAGAAACCAAAATTCGAGGGAAAATATCACAAATGTAAGAAGCATGGGAACAAGTCATTAGAATGTAAAAAAAAGATATTGAATCCAATAGAAAACATTGTAAAAGCTATATTTGGCTAGGACTATAACACTTGGTGTAGATGTCATTAGTATGGAGAATTTGGACATATTTGAATGAATTGTGAGAAACATCACATGAGGAAAAGAGATACTACATGAAGATGTTTCATTTGTATAAAACATGGCCATCTTGCCGAGAACTATATGAATTTTGGAAGGATTGAAATTGAAGTCATTTCCCATCATAAATTTTTGAAAGCTATTTGCACAAAGAAATCTTCAAGAGCATTCAAGTGATTTGAGTGAATTTTTACTAAAAGTTTTCATATTATCTCAAAACCTACTAAATGAAGATGACATCCTGTAGTAGCAAAGTGAAAAGAGGTTTAGACATGTTGGTTCATGGAGTAGAATGCAAGGCATTGGGTTTCAAGTTTACTCATGATGTTGCAAAAACCCTAGATCCAATTGGAATGCAGTCTCAAATCCCTCCTAAGGTATTGTTTGTTAATAATATATGTTCACATTTCAAATGTGAAATTCAAGATATTGGTACACTAGAGATGGATGAATGTTTGAAGGAGTTATGTGTTGATGGTGTGTTAAAACTTGAACATCAACATTTGGAGGCAAAAGGTTTAACCCACATTCCAAACATGCCATAGGATTTCCAAGTGAAATGGATAAGGTTTATCCTTAGTCATGTACATAATGGTCAGCTATGATTAGAGCAATCGATTTTGATAACCAAGAAGATGATCAACATGATCACTAGTGTACCAATGTTGGGAAAGACAAAAATGACTAAAACCCTAGGTTGGGTTGAACTAGAGAAGGAAAAAGTTTCCAAGTGGGATGGAAGGGTAATGAAGATAAGCAGTGTCATTGACATGGAATTGAAGTTTGGAATTCATGTCATTGCCCAAAAAATCTACAATTTGAGTAGATTGAATACTGTATCTTGTGAAGTAGTTGATTTCACGTATAAGGTAGTCAAGAATAACCTTTCTCTTGACCTTTCTGAGTTATTATTGAACTAGATTAACAAAAACATGTAGAGCATCAGAACTTCAAAAAACAATCCATGTAAGTTTAGTTCACTCTTGACATGTTTATTTTTCTATATTTAGAAAATCTTCCCATCAAAAGGTACTATTGTTTTGGGAAAAGATGTACTAGTCTTTTATCAGATGCTAGAATGGGAGAGAATTATGGAAGCATTATGGAAAACTATTTTAATGCATTTAAGGGGAAAATGAATAAAAAATTTTGGATTCCAAGGAAATTAGTTAAGGATTATAAAGATGATGTGTTTTTGTGGTTGATAGTGAGAAATTTTACATTCATTCCATTAGGCCAAGAATTGCATGGGTAAAACCTCTAGGATATGAGGTGAACATTGATGAAACTAAGGACATAATCAAGGCATTAATAAATGAGCCAATTGATCGCAAGGTTGCTTACTTCGCACCTATGATGAGGTAAAGGCTAGGATAGAATTTGAGATTAGACTTCCTTAGGCAATTAACAAGGGCAAGAAGAGGATTGTTAAACTGAAAACCTTTTCCATTCTTCTATTAACCAAAGGAAAAGGTGACGATGAAGAGGTAGAGGATGAGGAGAAGTCCAAAGAAGATGAGTCAATGGAGAAGAAGGGAAAGGTAATCATTACCAAGCCTACCAAGACATCTAGTGTTGTGTTCACTAGGTGATCATCAAGGAAGAAAATAAATAAAGAAGGAGAAGACATAATTTTCAAGAGGTCTCCACCAATATTTGAGGAAAGAATGAAAGAGTTGGAATCAGGAACTAGCATCACAAACTTCAAGGCACTAAAATATGAGTCTAGGACTACTAATGAGAAGAAGTAGATGGAAGATACATTGATATCCAATATGGGTAAGTGGAAATACTCACCTGACCAACTTACTTAGCAGATTCCTAATACTTTGATGGACAAAATTAAACCAAGATGGGAGCATGCAATGGAAAATACAAAAGATATAGAAGTGACCTTGATGTCTTAGTAGTTTTAGTTCTGCATTCATATGCTTGATGACCTTGCTTATTGCATCTATGACAATGGTTTATACTTTTAGGTTTGTCATGCTGATGGGCATTCTTGCTTCTACATACATTAGATGTATGTCCTTTCTTTCCAGCAAAATGACATGTAGGTTCAACATCTTTACCTTTATCACTTCTTTGTTTTGCACTCTTTGATGATTCTCCAATTTTAGTCCTGTTGTATCCAAGTCCTGATGTATCATGGGTTGATCTTGGGGATTTCAATAATTGCTCAAAATATTTGATGGCTTCACTTGACTTGTTGAGATTCTCTGCCACCTCCTTTTCTCTATTCAATTCATTCTACATTTTTTCATTTTGCATCTTCAAAGTAGAGATCTCAATATCTTTCACATTGAGTTCATGATCAAGGTTCATCATTTGGGCAAGTGTATCCATCTGCATGTTTGAGATCCTTGTCAATTTAGTACATTTTTCTTCAAGTCAGTTTGCAAGATTTCTTTTGTCATTTTCCATCATGACCTTATCATCAACTGCTCTTTTCTTTTGTTCAGTAATTTCACATATCATTATGGCCTATGATTCATGTTCCATCTTGAGAGATCTTATCTCCTCTATTTGAGCTTTTTTTTTCTCCATCAATTCTACGATTTCTACATCAAACTCTTTAGTGTCTCTGCTGGAAAATATGTTGGTGGTATTAATCTCATTGTAGTTTATCTCATTTTCAGCTATGGCTAGATCCTTCCTTTTTTTTAATGAATTTCTCAAATTTTTTCTAAATTCCTCCAAGCTATGCAGAGCAAGTTGCACATCTATCACCTGATTTTCAATGATCTTTCCAAGTTTGAAAGCTTCCATCTTTAGATCTTTTCCTCCAAGCTGTTAGGCTTTTCCTTGTGAGAACCTGGATTTTCTCTGATACCAATTGTTGGAATATTCAAATAATGGAAATAGTACTTATGAGAGGGGGGGGGTGAATCATAAGTATCACACTTTAGCCAATAAAACTTTTAACTGCAAGTAAATTGCATGCATGTAAATACATCAAACAAATATGAAACTAAACACATACATCAACAACTCATAAGACTGAAATTTGGTAACCCAGAAACCCTCAAGGAATAAGAAGGTTAAACTAGGGTGGGGATGGTTCCCAAAAAAATTACTGCAGCAATATTGTTCAACCTCTTTTGATGGTCTGCCCTGTTAAAGGCTTTACACTGTATCAGTAGTGACCTGGTTAAAGGCTTTACAAACACTTAACATGAAGTGTCACCCTACTAAATGATTTTAATCACCTAATTAAAGGATCTACAAAATAGCTGTTAAGCTAACCTATCACCATAGGATTTTCATTCTAATACAATTGCTAGAAAGTATTAGGTATAATGAACCTAATAGATTACAATCCTTGATTTTTGAATGTAGGAACCTTTTCTGCTTTCTTTGATCTTGATCCTTTTGTGATCTGATAACCCTCACTTCTGAAAGTAGATTTCTTTGTGCACCCCTATATGTCCACTCATACATCTTTTCAATGAAATTTTGTCTTCCTTATAAAGATATTTGAGGATTTAGGGTTAGATATGGATCTACGATCCATATTGAATCTCAATTTCCCGCTCAATACTTGTCTTTTACTAATTGGTTGCATGCCTTTATCATTTTTCTTATTGGCTACATGTAGATTACATAGGAAAGATAAAAGATTTGATCTCATCATTAAATCCTTTGAGATTTTCCTTATGTCAGCTGTAAAAACTGTTTGCATCATAGTTTGTGCAATTACAAACTCTTATGCTGATATTCGGAGTTACTCGGCTCCTGAAGCATTGCTGATGATCGGTAAATGCTATTTCTTGGATAGCTCGGCACCTAAACAAAACTATATCACTCGACACCTACTATTACTCAGCACTTGTTAACACTCAACACCTATTGACACTCGACGCTTGTTAACACTCGACACTTGTTAGACTCAGCACTTGTTACACTTGGCACCTACTCTTTGGTTGGCATTGTTTAGTAGAAAAATGGTTAAGTGTATTGACACTCAGTTCTCAAATTTATTCTTTAACCTAACAAACATTTGCAATTATTGGAAATGTTGCATGCAACATGAGTAACTTTGGATTCCCTAAGTTATGGGAAGTTATGATCATCCAAAAGGCTCTATAGTTATGGAGATAGCATCATATGTGAGCCAAGAATCAAATCTTGAAAGAGGAGGAGATACATTGTATTATTTTTGGTGTGTGGAATAGAATTCTAGACAATGTTACATCAACATATCAAGAATTTGTGTAAATAGTACTACCTTAATCTATTGAGTTTATTGATATAGTGATTGGATCATGTTATAAAGTGAATTAGAATACTTTTTCATCTTATAAGTCAAGGGTCTAGATTAGATTTTGTGAGTTTAGTAAATTGTTTTAGTTTGGGATAGTCTGCTAGTCTTTTTTAGGCAAATTTATGAAAAATGGGCCCCGCATGATATTCAACCATGGGAACTCAAAATAAGTGGTTAAATATTCAATTTAGGCCTTTTTACATATTTTATTTAAAGGTAGGAGTCTATGGAATTCATTCTACTATTTTTAATGTTATGCCCTAGGCGAGCTAGGAAGGTCCAATTAGAGATTTGACAACACTAAGTGTATTGATTTCATGCACTAGATAGAAGTATTGTATAGAAAAACTATAGTTATAGGATGGAGATAGTATAATCTTGATATATCCTAGAGGTTGAGGTCTTAAAAATCCATTTAGGTAAGTTTCCAAACAAGTTTGTAGTCTAGTCCTAGGAAATAGGCCTTTTAGTCCTATTTGACCTATATAATAGGAATCACCCATATAGATAACTTATGGTTTCAAGACCTAAAAAATGTTTTAGATAATCCGAAAGGGTGTTTTAATCTTGATTTTTTTAACCAAGTTTTTTGGAGTGTTTTTACAAGAAAGAGGAATTAGTCGATTCCAAGTGCTAATGGGAACAAAGCCTAATTAGGCTTCATTGAGACAAAAAATTGAAATTGTGAAGAAAGAGGTCTAAAGATCTTTCCAAATGGACACAAACAATAGTAAATGGAGTGATATCATGATTATGGATGACCTTGCAATAAAGGATGAGGTTAGAGAGAAAGTTGCACTTAGATCCTTCTAAGTGAGTTTGGAGAAAAGTACTAACCTAGAGTATTAATCTTTTGAGGGTAAGAAAAAAGGATAAAACTCTTGGAGATGAGTTTTGATTGGTGTTAGTTAATCTCCTAACCCAATCAAGGACCTAGGTTGATGGGTTCATAGAAGAGGTAAGCTAGGTATCTTGAGGAGCAGTGCAATCACCCCTTGGAACACTCACAACATGCCTCAAGTAGTTTTTCAAATTCATCCTTTAATTCCAATTATTTTTTCTTGTCCTTGGCTACAACCACCACTCTAAAGTTTTCATTTTCGTTAATCATCTTGGAAAATCTGTTACTATCCACTTCATTTCTTTTGTATAGACCATGTCACTAGAGCTTGATGGTCATAACTGTGTCTTAACCACTTATGGGCTTGTAGGACTTACTCCTTAGTTCTAAATTGGGTCTCCTTTGATTTTCCTACTATGTTAAAATTCATACCATTAGCTATATCCCATTCTGGTAACAATAAAACTCCAGAATCCTTCAGTAGCTTCCTAACCACTTAAGGGGTCATCTATGAAAATTACTCAATAAAATTGGCCTTGATCTCCTCCTCAATTTTAGCATCCTACTTGCTAGGTTGCCTTGTTTTATGTTTTTTACACTTCTCCTCAAAATTGCTAATACTTTTTCTCCACAAAAATTGAGAAAATTCTTTTAATTTCACAAAATTGTCATCATCAATAAATTTCTTAGATGCCTATGCAACTAAAGCATCTATTTCTTTACCTTTAAATTCTCCCACAGTGAGGGTTAATGTTGGCATTGGAGATTTTTTAGGCACTCCCTCTTCTATATCTGTAGTAGTTATAATAAAATCCTTTTCTCCTCCCATTCATTTCAATTTTCCTCTGATAGATATTCATCATCTATTCTATGAGGAGTTTGGGTAGGAAAATACTCTTTAATCCTAGAACAAGATCCCTACTCCAATTTCTATTTCTTGGGAGCAAGTGTAGTAGGCGGCCTTTCAAAATGTTGTCTCTTATAAAGAGGTGTAGGTTGTACATTCTCTTCCATTGTATCCCCTAGCTTTCTCTATAATGTATATTGGTCTTCGAATATAATTAATCTATTAGCCAATCTATTTTACACCTCAGTGGCCTTGCTTGGATATGTCTAGGTCAAAATTTCCTTCTTCTCATTTAAAGTTTGTATGAAGCCAACAAAATTATCCATCAACATATCTATTTGTGCATCCCAATATTTTCCATTAGCAATAGGATCATAAACTAGCTCAAAAGTATCCATGAAATCAAGAACCTTGCTATATAACTTCAACATTTCTTTTCTAACTTATTTTTCTTGCAATGAAAACTTATTCCTAACTATATCCTCAAGAAAGTATACAAGATGCTTCTGGGCTTTGAGTTTTGTTTTTTCTTTGAATAACTTGTAAAATCCCTCTAGGTCTATAAAATGAGAATGAGATTAAGCCATCTAATACTTCTCAAAAAAATTTTCCAAGTGCCTCCATCCCTTCTTGACAAAATTAAAATTATGCACAATAATAATTTGGGGAAATAAAGTACCCTAAGATTTTCCTAGTAAATATCTTTCTTCTACTTATCCTATCTTCTATAAATGCTTAGCAATTCCCACCTATAAAGGCACTTGATAGGGTATCACATGGTTCTCCAAGAAAACTATAAACTCTTAACATAGTGGACACTGTATAAGCAGTGATATCTCCCCAATTGTGACTTACCATCAATTCCTTGGAATGATCCTTTGAAGTGATCAGTCTGAATAGTGATTGAGTTATCCTAGGGCTATCTTCAACTTGTAAGATTTTGAGTTTTGAGGAAAGGTACCTATGAAATCTGAAAAATCTTGCATCAGTCACCTCCCATGTCATGTTTGCATTCCACAATTGGATAGGGAGCTTTTCTCCATCTCTTTCTAGTTCCAATTTCATTTGTTTAGAGAAAAAGGTAACTCCCTTATACAAACATATGTACATCAACATGATGTACTAGCAAAAAAGCTTATCAAATTTAGCCTTAGCTATACCCAATAATCTAGTATGAATCTCTTCTACCAAGAGAGTAGAAAAATAAAAAATAGAACTTATACCATACTAAAGTGTTTGTGCAATTATCAAAAAAATATAACCTAGGATGTAATCTTGTTCATCCAATTCAAATATTATGCAAAGAGAGAAATACAATGTTTGTTCCCTGGTATTGAAATATTTTCTCAACAATGGCTTTGGATATTTGGTGTAACCTAGGGTAATTGTCCCATCTTGAAAAAATGTTCTTGTAGTACTCTTCCCCTCAAATATACCCTCTATGTAACATACCTATCCTATATATATTCCATGTCTATTTTCTCATGCACTACATGGTTAGGGTTTAATTTAAAAACCTCCCTAATCAATTCTGGTGAAACACTAAAAAGATTATCTTGGTTATGGGATCATCGAAGAAAACTCCAGGGATAATCAACTTGCCAATGTTAAATTCCCATACATTATTTAGAGGAGTCTCATGTTTTCTTTCTGCAAACCATTTGCAAAAATTCTCTAAACTTCCAATAGATGTCTCAGCATCTCTTAACCAGTTTGCTTTGTCATAGAAATCCTCACTGATCTATAACTTAGGATTCTTTGGTATGAATTCTTTCCCCTTATTTTTTCTTTATAGATTGTGGCATTTTCTCTAAAAACTCATCATGCACAACCCTTTTTAGGTAATCTACTTTCCTTAAAAATACCTTTGTGGAGGCATTTTGAAGAATTATCTTATTGTGAATGTATTTTCTCAATTATCCACAAATTGATACACTTACCCATTTTTCCTATTTTTCTCTCTTAAATTCAATAGCAGCAACTTGAAACCCTTCAAAAATTGCACCTTTACCTATGAATATCTTTACTTTGTGAGAATTCTATAGCTTTAATGTTCAATAATAAAAAATAGGAATCCTTATTGCAAAATTAGCCTCACATGAAATAACATTTATCAAAATTAATTCCTCAATAGTCATATTTCATGTTGTGCCATGAATTTTAAAATTCAACTATTGATATTTATAATTTGGATGACTTATATTTAAAATTGAATGACTGTATTACCCTTTTTTGAAACTAGCCACATGTCACCAAGGATCTTCCTCACAGTCGTTAAAATTTGAGCATTTTAAATTGTGAGAAAATGTCGATCATCAATCTTTGCAAAATTGATGATCACAAAACATTTGTGGTCTTACTACACTTCCTTTTAATATTATGGGCCCACTACAGAGTCACCCTCCAACTCATTAGAAACACAGACTACTTGACAAACCAACATAGAACATTTGTCATGTGTTCCACCTTAGCATGAATTAACAATTTTAGGATTGACTGACGCCACCTAGCCAAGTGTCATTAAGGTGCTTCCCCACATTCTATAAAAATACAAAATCTTCAAAAAGTGAAAAAGAGCTTACCATCAATCTTTAAATGATCAGTGGTTACACAAGATTGACATTTTTTGAAAACTAGTCATCAATAATATCCAATGAAAATGCATTAAAATGAATAGTGTTCTGATACTTTTCTGACTATTCTAACCACAATCCAACTTGGTGTCCCATAATAGAAATGAATTTAAAATTTACACATGTCAATAAGGAACATGCCTACTTTCCATATATTTTTTTCACTTTCATATTGTAGGAAAATTCCCATCATTGATCCTCCAATGATCGATGGTGCAAAAAATCTTTTTTACTTTAGTCCAAGCTTCAAATTTCATCCAATGAAATAGTTTTGAACTTTCACCATGTTCTAAAACACATTGCATTATTAGTTACAATCCTTTGACGACATCCAAACCTTGTTATGATATTATTCAAAAGAAAGTTATTTACTACTTTCTTGGTATCATTTCTTGTAGGAATGGCTTCCACCCATTTTATAAAATAATGTGTTGCTACTAGGATCTAGGAGTAACCAATACCTACCCTAGGGGAGATCTCACTTATAAAATCCTTGCCTTATTTCTGAAAAGGTACTTGAGCCTCAACTATCTTTAGAAGGGTTTTTCATGAAAATTTGAACTTGGATGCAAACCTTTGACATGAATCACATCATATAACAATTATTTTTGCATCCATAAAGAGAGTAGGCCACCAAAGTCTAGGTCTCATTATCTTATGATTAGTGGTCTTTAACATATTGTACCCTCTACACACACCTAAATGCATATCATTTAATATCTCCTTAGATTTTTCATGATCAATGCATTTTATCAATACTCAAAAATTTCTCCACCATAGATTATTATCAACAATGATGCACCTAATTGCATGTAATTTTGTACTTCTCTTTTCATTATCTATCAAGTGTGGTGGGGCTTCCATGTGTTGCAAGTAGTATATGACATTAGCATACCACTCATAATGATCCATGTAACATAAGCCTCATCTTAGATGTTTTATTACAACATTTATTTGGTTGGCATCACAGTTTGATTGAGCCATTAGTTTTTGTTAATCCTTCACCCCTTACCAATTTAGTAAGTTGGATGTCAATATTGAACTCTTGAATTATGTTAATCCATCTACATCTCCTACTAGGTACCTCTTTCGAAGAAAAAATATCCTTAACTATTTCACTAGGTACAAATGCTATTATTGGTCTCAGACTGGTTTTGACAATTGAGTGTCAACACACTTAACCAATTCTCAAAGATGATTCCGAGTATAATATAGATGCTAAGCTATAGTGTATGCTAAGCTAGAGATTCAATAGGTGTCAAGGGAACTTCAAGTGCCAAGTGATAAGTGATGTCAAGTCACTATAGGTGCCGAGAAAAGTATAGATGCCGAGTGAAATAGGTTTACTATAGGATCCAAGTGAGGCGGAATTCCTATATGTTTTGAGCATCAGCAACCAGTAAGTGGTGAGAAACATAGAATTAGCATGAGTTTGTAACTTCACTAACTTAGATGTAAACCATTTTTGAAGCTAACTTAAGATGAATCTCGAAGGATCTTGAAGATAAGATTGAATCTTTTATATTTTCTATGTAATCAGCATGTAGCCAATAAGAAAAATTGAGAAGGCATGTAACCAAAAAGAAAAGTGAATGAATTGACTGGGAAATGAAGAATGAATATGGATCATAGATTTATACCTAACCCTAAGTCTTTGAATCATTTAAAAGTAGGAAAAAACTGCATTGTATGTGCGCATGTGAGAAGTGTATAGGTGAATTATGTGAGAAGTGTATGGGTGTATCGGTGAAGACTTCCTAATACTCTCTAGCCATTATATTAGGAATGTAAATCCTATGATGATAGGTTGGTTTAATAGCCATGCTGTAAGCCTTTAAACAAGGTGCTAAATCCTTTAATAGGGTAACATTCCAAGTGAGTGTTTGTATATCCTTTAAATAGGTCACTTTTAATAGGGAGTAAAGTCTTTAATATGACAGTCCTTTCATAGGGTAGACCATTGGAAGTCGTCAAAATTTTTAACCTTAAACACTTACATATTGCTACAGTGATACTTTGTTGGTGTCATCCCCACCCTAGTTTTAACTTCTCATTTTGGATGGTTTTTGGGTTACCAAATTTTTGTGTTATCTATTTTCATGCACGTCTTCACTTTCATGTTTATTAGATGCATGTGAATGATTTTAGGAAAAAAATTTTAGAGGTTAAAAAATAGCTACTTTAAATTCACACCCCCCCCCCTCTCTCAGAAATAAATCTTCCCACTTGTAAATTCCAACAATTGGTATCAAAGCCAAGTTCTCTCAAGGAGGAACCTTATAGCCTGGAAAAAAGATCTGGAAATAGAAGTATACAAACTTGGGAAGATCATAGAGAATCAAGCAATTGATATACAAATTGCCCTACACACTTTTGAAGAAGCTAGAGAAGAACTAAGAAAATCCTTAAAGAGAAGAAGAGACATCACCATAGCTAAGAATGGTAAAAAATACTAGGAGATTGGCACCTGAAAATTGTGTGCAAATGGAGATTCCAAAGAGTTTGATGTAGCAATAGTAGACCTAATGGAGAAGAATAGAGCTCAAGAAGAAGAGATCAAAACACTCAAGCTTGAACAAGAATCACAAGCTATGATGCTTTGTGAAGTGACTAAACAGAAGAAAAGAGGCATTGAAGATATGGTAATTCTTGAAGAAGATAAGAGGAATCTTGCCAATAGACTAGTAGATAAGTCGATTGAGCTTGAAAGAATTTCAAACATGCAGTTAGACACCCTAAGCTAGATGGTGAATGCACATCATGAACTAAATATCAAGGACATTGAGATCTCTACACTAAAGATGAAAAATGAACAACTAAAAAATAATCTAAAAAGAGAGAAAGAAATTTCAAAAGGCTTTAGCAAACCAAATGAGGCCATAAAGTACTTTGAGCAGCTACTTAAATCACCAAGGGCTAGCAATGATACTTTAGGAATAGGATACACCAACACTAAACAAGGAGAGTCATCCAAAACTATAGAAGAAAGGAGTAACAAAAGTAAGAACACTAAACCTACTTGTCATTTTTGTTGTAAAAAGGGACATAAATCTAATGTATGTAGAATCAAGAATGCCCATCAGAATGACAAATCTAAGAATGTGAGTTACTGTCATAAGTGCAACAAGCAAGGACATAAAGCACATAACTATAGGAATAGAACTATTAGAACACCAAGATTTCAAGATCATTGCTACAATTACAAAAAGTATGGTCATAGAGCTTTTGAGTGTAGATCAAAGCCTATGTGGATATCTAATCAACTAGCAAAGGGAAATAACCATGTACATCACTATAATTGGGACTACAACACAATGTATAACTATCATTGCTGTAAGGAATATAGATAGATTCCTGAAAATTGCATAAGAACACATTTAAGAGTAAACTACAGTGGATGGTTGAGTTAAACTACATATTTTAGCTGCTTGAAGACTATTCATATTAGCAAAAATTGCCCAACAAGGTCAAAAGAAACCAAACTAGAGATGAACAAAGAAAAAGAAAAGGTAGATGTTGAACACATCTGAGGAGAGATGAATAAGACTTGGAAGAAGAAAGATGGGAGAAACACATCAAATGAAGGGATTGTTGTTTTGATTTTTTGCATGATGGAATTTTGCTAACATAGGTACTAAAAAGATTAGACTGAATCCATTATTGGTGAATTGGGTTTCTTGTTTTGTCTTCTAGATTTTGTTTGCCTTTGAAAAAACATGTTAAACCCTATGTCGCTTCCATTTTAAAGTCTTGGGCATGAAATATTTTTAAACTTTGGTGAGTATTCCATTTTCATTTTAAATATTTGGTTCCCTCAAGTGGTTTTGTTGTCTTATGTTCCTCACTGACCGATTATGATGAAATCTATGTTTCTTGCTATCTCACTATAGAAAGTTGTGCACTTCTTATGTATAGTGAGGTAGAAAATCCTATGAAACTAAAGAACGGTGCCATAAAATGGAGATGCAGTAGTCAGAAAATATGGTGTGGCTGAAGTGTCAATCATGTACATTTTTGTCAGAGCTATCAGAGAAGGAAAAGGAACTCGGTAAAGGGTGGGTAGAAGATATCACTGGAATATTGAATTTTTTGATGATTCACTACTTCACTATCGAAAAAGCTAAGCATCTCGCCTTTAGTGACATAGTGAGTGGCCAAGAAATTTATTACACAATGGTCTCCAAACTTCTTGGTGACCATAAAATTTTCCAAGTGGCATGGTGAGTAATAACTATTATTGTTAGAATCTTTTAATAAGGATGATGGTGACTTGAGTTGGTTTTATTCTTTTGGTGTTGAGTTTTTGTTAAGACACCTGAGCTTGCTACCTCACTATCAAGAAATCTCACCATTAGTAACATAGTGAGTTGCCATGAAATGAACATTTGGTAGGACCTCAAGCAATGTGGAAAGGTGACTAGGATTAATGTATGGTTTTGTTATGCTAGTTGTGCAAGATTTCTCACATCATCAGTATCCTAGACCCACACCCCATTCATAAAACACATGAGGTATTCTAATTGTCAAATCAAGATGGGATCAATGATTCTCACTATCTTGCTATAAAAAGATGTGCATTATTCACTCTATGTGACATAATGAATATGGGACCCACTACAACATAAAAGACTTGTGTAGTTTCCATGCCCTCAGATCAACTTCCAATCTATGGCATTCGCTATCTCACTATGAAGAGTTGCATGAAGATTATGTATAGTGACATAGGGAATGAGGGACCCACCATATTTCTCATAAGATTTATATCAAATATTTTCCATAAAATCAAAAAAAAAATTAATGGTTCTCACTACTTTGCTATAGCAAGGTGCTCATTCCTTATGTATAGCAAGGTAGTGACCTATTGACATGTGTCCTTAGTCACTAGTGGGTCTAGATGGAAAGGCCATCAAGAAAGGAGCTATGTACATTGTCAGTTCTCATTGGATTGACCAGCCAACTTGTCAAGTGGAACGCTAGTCACCTTTTTCCACATCCCTTGATCATAGGATTTTTTAAGATTGACGGTGCAGATTTAAATGAAGAAGGTGGTGCCACTCTATGTATTAATGAGACATGAAATATTTTTGTGTGGGAAAAAATGGAGTATAATAGATGAGATTTTCTTAGTTCCAGCTTACGCAAACAAAGATTTCAAGCCTTTTCCAAGCAAAAGCAATTACTAAGAAGATCGTGCTAAATTTGTCTAGATTGTGAAGTAGTTTGTTCATGGAGAAATTATAAAAATATAGAGAGGAATGAGAATGAAATTCAAGTAAGTAATTACATTGTAATATCTGTAAGTGTTCTAGTTCTACAAAGCATAATCAAAGATGCCTCCAAAGAAGGAATTTTTAGGTCAGGAAAATTATTTGGATAGAAATGTACATGATTATTTGCTTGAGTTGCTTCCTGAGTCTACTGTTGAGATAGTACAAGTTAAGAAGTTCATCTCATTAAACCCTAGGTTGAGGATAGTAGATGGACTTTTTGATAAGGATAATTTGGTCTAGGATGCTCATACCTCACAAGCTAGTCTAAAATTGTTCAAGAAATGGTTTGCAAAGAGGAAACTATTTTCCCCATATGCCAATATATGGAATTTTGAACTAGAAAAGCTAGTGGTCCCTAGTGCTTTTATGGATTATGATCTCCTTGAGGCCATGGAAAAAGGCTATGATCAAGCCACTAGGGTAGTAAGGATAATAGATGGTGAAATTCTAATCACCATCAGCCCAGAGGAAATTAGAGAAGTTTTTCATTTGGGACCTCTCACTAGGTATCATGTGCCCATTAATTTAAAAGATTTAGAAAAAAGAAAAAAAAAATTTTAAAAGAAATAAATATAAATAAATAAATAAATAAATATATAAGAAGGATATAGTTAGGCAAGGTGCACTAAAGGCCCATACTGGAAAAATTAGAATCCTATCAGTAATAACATCATCCTCTAAAGAACCTTTCAAGAAAGTATACTTCAATGCCAGCGCAGTAGAGATATATAGGACCTTGTGCAGATTTTTTGGAGGCAATGAAGAAGATTTAATGCCTGTGAGTTTCATGTGTATGATTACTCAAATCTCCTCTTTCGGCATGGAAATAATTTTTGATTTTGCTTCTTACTTAGCTGATGAGATTCATAGTGGATTGGTTGGGATTGCTAAGGGTAAGGTGGAGAAGTCTTGGTGCCATTACTCTCTATTGATGTACATGTTTCTATTTAAGGGGGTGACATACTTTGGTAAAGAAATGGTTTTAAATAGAGAACAAGAAGGGGAAGCACTGCCAGTTAAATTATTGAGTGTAGATATGACTGGGAAAGTCAAAAATTTTAGTTTTGTTAGATTTGATAGGTACATTGCCTCCAAGCTAAGATGCCTCATATTTAGTGACAATCCCATTATCCCTAAGGCACTAATGCACCTCGTTAGGCCTATGGATAAACCCAATAATTTGAAAGTTTCACATAATTGGGGAGACATCATCCCATATTCAATTTCAACTATTATCAGAATTTATGGATTCAAAGGAACAAGCCATGTACTACCTTACTAGGTACCCTTAAATGTAGGAGTAGCTGAATTCTTGTGGCAGTTGGGAGGAGTAGAAGAAGCCTTTTTGCACAAGAGGGGGACAGGATCAATTTTTCCCACTTGTACAATAGTCCACTAGCTTGTAACAACCAAGGAAGGGTGGGTTTTCCTTTACAAATTTTTTGATCAGTATAAGATGGCTATCTCTCACCCCTATTTTTGTGATGCAAAGGGTTTCTATCATCTGGCTCTTAGGCATAGGATCAAGCTTGCTCTAGTTGAACATGGATTTTATTTCCCTGAAGATGCAATAAGGAATGAGTACTCTTTGTAGGAGCAAGAGACAAAGAAAGAAAAATCTAGAGTCTACTCAAAAGTTTTGAATTTTATTGATTGTTTTGATGAAGATTACAACCTTTTAAGTAATTCTATAACTACTACAGATACAATTAATAAGCTTATAAATACATTCACTAAAATAATGGAGGCAATGAATGAGAAGAAGCAATATTTCATTAATTCTTTTCTAGATAAGGCTAGGGAAATAATGAGGAGATTGGGATTCACTCCCAATATAGGGGTAGGTCCATTAATTGTTCAAAGAAGGCTAGGATATACTATCATTTAGAATCAAAGGCCCATTATAGATGAATGAAAACATATAGTTGAATCTACTAGTGATGTTCTCAAAGAAAGGCCTCCTGAACCTTCTCCTAAGAGGAGAAAGATAATAAAGGAAAAGGAACCTCGGGTTGAGGAGTACTTGCCTTTCAAAACCCCCATGAGAATTGAGGAGGAGCAGCTCACTAATGAGAAAATTGAGCAAATTGGATCACAAGGGGGATTTTTTGTTACCCAAGCATAAATTGATGTAGGGAACCCCCAGGAGATTCTAGTACCAAGTTTTGAGCTGATTGTAGTAGATTATAGGGGAAGGGAATTGGATCTAATTTTGGAATGAGCCAGTCAACAATTTTTTTTTGAGGATAGCTTTGTAAAGTCTAGGGCTTTCCACTAGTTTTCCTGGAGGACAAACATGAACAATTTTGAGGAAAGATGTAAGAATTTTTAAAAAAAGCATCTAGAAATGGATGAAGCCTTCATTCAAAATAAAATAAAGGAATAGATGATTCAAGAGTTCCAAGGTATAACCCCAAAGAGGGGAGATAGATAGTAAAAGCTGTAAACATTTTATTATTGCCCAATTAGGACATTGTTGATGCATTAATTTTCAATTCTGTGTCAAATCATTTGGGATTGCAAGATCCAAATAAAAGGGAGTTCTTGGGAACTACATTTAGTAATGACCAAGTTTCTCTTTTTGTGTGCTCATTGAGAAGAGGATCTAGGGCTATTTCATGATAGCCTGATGATTTAGGACTAACAAGGAATATCATTGTAAGGACAGTTGTTAATACCTCACATGTACAAGTAGCCCATATGAATGTGGATTATTCTCAATTTTCCTTGGCTACTATAGAAAGAGAGGAAAAATAAATGATTGAGTTGCAGAGCAAGTATGAGGTAGTTGAGGATGCCTACACTAAAGAGGTAAAGAGGAGAATTGAACTTGAAAATAAGTTATTGGGGAGGTCCACAAGTCCAAGAATAATATACCGTCAACCCCCAATTGAACCATTCAAATCCATCCCCCTTGTAGAAATACCAAATACACCCCAAAGGCTAGAATACTACATAGTAGAAGATTTTGAAGTAGAAAAAAGTAAGTTGTGGGCATTACATGTGGAGTTGGAGGCAAAATATGAAGATAAATTAAGAAAAGCTCTTACATACTTGGCTAATAAAATTGAATGGTCATTATTTTATGACTAATTGACTAGGGTGGTAAATATCTAGAAGAATTCAAAGCAAATGATGAGGCTTTAAAGCTTATTGTGAAAAAATGGAGAAATAAATAGAGGAGGAGAGAGGTGACCTTTTCATGTTACTCTGTTATAAGGTCATCATATGATCAAATTGAGAGAACCTATGACATGGTTGTTGATCTCCTATAGTTTGATGAAAAGAGAATTTATTTATAGAAAATAATTTTTGGCTACTTAGATAAATATAAGAGCCAAAGGTTTAGCTTATTCCCTCATGCCCTAGATAGAAAAAATAGATTGAAAAGTAAAGATGAATGGACCAAGCAGTTAGATGATTTATTTTGTCTCAGAAAGAATAAAGTTATCAATGAAAAAGGGCATCCATGGTGGGCTACAACAACTAAAAACATGGTTAAGCTTAAACTATTCTTTGATTCTTTGAAACAATAATTTGTTAATATTGACAATAAGGTAGAGTTTGTTATCAAGAAGCAATGAGATATTCTACAGTTTGATTGGCTAGCTGACACACTTTTTGACAAGTGGATGACAAAAATAGCTCCTGATGAATAGTTTGAGGAAGTTGAAACTGATAGTGATGAGATGTAGGGTGATGAGATCCAAATTATTGACACTATCACCACACAAGGCTAACAGGAAGAAGAAGACAAAAATTATCAGTCAATTTCAGTTGCAGGCCCAAACCCACAAGATGCTGACAAAATCGAAGAATAGTTCTTGCACATCAGTAGTCAAATTGAGTCATCCCTTAGGTATACCCACCTTGGTTTTGTAGAAACTAAAGTGAAGGAAACCATTCTTGGTTTTGTTGATGTTGGGTCTAGATGGTTTGCATATGTAATTGAAAAGAGGAAGTGGCTTGTTTTTGGGTTGCATAAGTTTTATCATTTTGGTATTGAAGCACTCTATTGCTTACTAGTTTTTGAACTCTAATAGGGATCACTTCACTTAATAGGTCAAGTGATCACACTTCATCAAATTAAGCACAAGAAGGCATAAGGGGCTAATTTACAATGCTTTATCACACATCAGTTCCTAAATAAGCAAGTAGTAAAGAGAAGAGATCAACAAAAATAAAGATGAAAAGTTAAAACTTCAATATTTCATAAGTGTTGCCAAGCTTCTCTTAGATGCCGAGTAAAATTTCAATACATGCCAAGTTGATTGCTAAAGACAGTCGAGTTGTTAGTGGAAGCTGAGTAATGCAAAAATTCTTAAGAAGGAAAGTGGAATGTTGTAAATGCACTAAGCATTAAATGCAATGAAAATAAGGTATATTATTGCATTTCAAATCATTTTTCTTCATTGCAAAAAAAGAGAAAAGATGAAGAAGAGTGAAGAATGACTTCAAAGTAGAAAATCCAGTGTGTAAGCTAATTTCAACAATAATTTAACTCAATTGCATCAAATTCAAGGTATATATGTTTGTGCTGAGTTATGCAGTTTTGTGTTTTCTTTGTTTTCAAACGGTAGATTGAACAAATGGCTTCTAGCTCTAGGAAATCATAGGAGAAAGAACCATTTTGGGTTCAACTAGTTTCAAATGAAGCAAAACAACCAGATTTCTAGCCAATACCAGAAGTGGCATATAAAAATGACCCAGCTAGACCCCTATCCATCATAACCCCTAAGGTAGTTATGGTCCAAGATGTTAGAAGATGGTATAATTGTAAAATTGGAGCCATAGGTGATATGGAGATGAGGAAAGCATATGATAAACTATGTGAAAGTAATTTTTGAAAGAGGAATATCAAATTGTTGAGAAGAAGGGTTTGATTTGTGCCCTAGAATTCCCTATAGTTTTCAAAACTAAATGGATTGGGCTAGTGCTTAATAGAATACATGATGGAATTTTATGGTTGGAAGATGGTATAGTGAAAATAATAAAAAGGGTAGTACATAGATTGACAGGGTATCCAACCCTAGATTGACCAAAGACCCTCAGAAGTGATGCCAAAGAAGTAATTGAAAAGAATACCGGTGCCAAGAGGAACAAGAGAGGAATGAAAATGGAAGACACTCTTGTTGACTTTTCTATTAGAGTCATTGCACATAAGTTCTACCAATCCAATAGACTTAATAGTGTGCCTTGCATTGCAATGGATGTTGGTTACAAACTAGTGAAAAGGGATCATACTTATGATCTTGCAGAACTTTGATTGTAGCAAATTAATGAGAATTTAGTAGCAATAAGAAGAACCAAGGGAGCCCAAAGAAAGTTTGATACTATTTTGATTTGCATATTCTTTTATGTACAAAATGAGTTCCCTTCTTTTGGTAAATTTGTGTAGAAAACAGATAGGTCTATCATAGCTCAACTTAATGAATATATAGAACAAATGGGAGCTACTTTTGAGACCCTAATGACTAGCTATTTTGAAGCCTTCAAGAAGACCATGAAGAAAAGGCTAACCATACCAGTTTCATTGGTAGAAAAGCATGTAAATGATGTTTTATTTCTTGTAGATATTGACTACACCTACATACAAGTAGCTACACCAAGAGTAAGATGGTTGAGACCTCTTGGCTATGAAATAAATATAGATGAGGCATCAGTAGCTATAATTGCACTATTATATGAGGAAGTAGAAAAAAGTGCACCACATTTTGATACTTTTGATGTGGTCAAATCAAAGGTTGACATGGAGTTAAATACTACCTCCATACTGAAGAAGAAAGACAAACTTGTAAAGAAACTAAAGTCAAAATTTGGTGAAGGCACTGTAGAAGGAGAAGAAGAAGATGAAGCAGCTGAGAATGATGAAGAAGAACAAGTATAGGAAACACTTGCTTTGAATCAAGAAATGGGTGAGGATGTAGAAGAAGAGGAAGGTGCTGAGAAAGAAGCACCCAAGGCTAAACCTAACAAGAGAAAGGAAAAAAAATAGCTAGTTGCATAGCCCAAGGGGAAGAAGAAAGCAACAATGTTGAGCCCAGAAAAGCCAACTATAAGGGTTGATACCAAGGCAACAACACAAGTGGCTAAGGAATAGGGGAAGAAAAGAGCCATAAGAAAGGAGGGCCTATAGAAAAAAATAAAAGAAGAAGATGTGTTGCACCCCTAGGGTCAGATGAAGAGATAGAATCTAACAATGATCAATATAGATTGGTAAGACATTCTACCAAGTCTAAATTGGATAGTGTTTGTAATAACATTAGAGATAATGCAGATCTAACTGGTTTAAAGAAAATTGATTGTAATAAATTTTCAAGAGAAGAACAAAAAATAGTGGAAGAGTCTATCTAGACTATGTTGGCAAAGTTCAAGACTACCCCACTTGAACTAGACAATTCTATGCCTAAGGAGCTGAGCTCCATTATTGAAAACAAATGGCATTATTGCTTTAAAATTGAGAAGAAAATAAGGGAGTCAACATTGGCTCATGTGATGCCTAACCTAAGTAAAGGTCAAATAAGCAAGGCTAATAAGAAACATGGGAGAAAATTTGCACCTAAATATAGAGCCTTCAGAATTTTGCAAAATCAAGTTGAAGATGTTGTGTAGAAGTCCACACAAATGTGGAAATTGATTTATGGATTGACTACTATCAAGGAAGGGTAGGAAGATCCCTTTAAGGGGAGAAATGATGAAGAAGAAGAGGAAACTGAAAAAGAGGATGAACGAGAGAAAGAAAAAGAAGAGGAAATAGTGGAGAAGACACATCAAGATGAAGAGCAATAGCTGAGGAGTAGCAACTAGAATAGAGTGTCCAAGACACCCAATTACCACCACCAAGTCCTCCATATACAAAACCTATAAAAACTATAACTATTAAGGATGTTCCTAACACCTAAGGTTAGAACATTAATCCTCTAACTATAGAGGATCTCAAAAAGATCCTTCACCAAACCACATTGCAATCACAATTGTGCACAAATCTTGTTTTTGTGAGTGTGGAATAGTTGCAAAAGGCTATAGTAGAGATTACTAGGGAGAAGGTGAATACACAAGAACCACCTTCACAACCTCCCATAGCTACATAAGATCAACCAAAAGAGAAAGAAACATAGGACACAACTACTAAGGTTGATTCTATAGTTTAAGTGACAACAACTACCAAGGAGTTAGCAAAGGAGTAGGTAGGACATGATGTTCCTACAACACAAAGCCAAGGTGAAACTCCTCAAATCATTGTAATTGATCAAGGAAGAAGTGGCGAAGATAAGAAAGAGGAGAAAATCCCTAAAGAAAGAGAACAAGAGGCAATGCAAACATTGGTGAACTTTCCCACCCGAGGGACTCCTAGCATATAGTCAAGCACTAGGCTTGAGCTCAACCAAGGTAGCAAGGGTACTTCACTATGGAGACCCTACACTTGATGAAGAAATAGTCATACCCAGTTATAACTCCAAGACAATGAACCTAGCATAGATAAATAAACTGCAAGAGGCACTAGAGAGAATGAAGAAAAAGGAGATACTCAAAAATGAGTATAGACAAAAGAAAGCAATGATAGAGATCAAGGACATCTTCCTTGATGCATTTAGCTTGCTTGTACTTGATGAAAAAAAGCCCTTCATGGAGCAATTGTCCAACATAGTAGACCAGGTACAAAACAAAGACCTTGATACAAATGTTAAGTTATTAGAATGGTCTAAAAAAAAAATTCAAATGAAATTCAATGAAAAGATATCTAGTGAGATAACACTTTCACAAGTGGAATTGGCTAATAAAATTGAGAAATTTAAAATAGTACTTGAGAATATATTCTCATTGTACTCCAAATTGTGTGACTCGTCATTTTTTACACAAGAAACTAGTAAAAGGATACTAAGATTGGAAAGGAATATTAAGATATCTAGCACATAGCTACATAAAGATCTAGCTCAAAGTGAGAAGCATTTTGCAACAACACTTCACAATCAGAAGGAGTTAGCTTTATTGATAGTAGAAGACGCCAATACTAAGGCCAAGTTGATAAAAATTTAATCTTCTATCGCCTTGCATTTAGAATTACTTCACAAGAAAGTGGCCTATGTAGAAACTCTTTTAAAGAAAGACCCTAATCTTTCTACTTTAGAAGGTCTAGTACATCTTGCAGCAGAGATAGCCATCTAGCTCAAAGCACTAGAAATAGCATTGGAAAATTGGGATGCTTCTCTAAAGATGATAACGGTGATAAAAAAAACATTTTTGGCTAAGTACTTTATTCATTCTTAGGACCTTTTGACATAAGTTTCAAAAAGGGGGAGATATTCATGTAATGGGGAGATATACCAAAATGGGGGAGACATAAAATTTTGAATTTTTTAGGAGGTATAAGGAAATACAGCCAAAAGGATAAACTACAAGGAGATTCATGAAAGGGGGAGAAGAAACAAAGGGAGAATACAAACAAATAGCTGGAGAGTATAGACAAGGTAAAGAGTATCAGACATATCAGCATGTGACAAATTTAGCACAAGATTCTTTGGTTACATGAATGGACTTTTGGATAGAGAAATGACACATCATCTTAGGGGGGGTTACAAATTTTCAAGCTATACAATCATTTACAAAATTTTGAACAAGTTTTTGGAGTTTTGTACATATGCTGAACATAATGAGTAGTATACTCATAGAGATGAGATCCATAATTTTTAGTTAAATATTTTTGGCACTCGTGTCAAAGGGGGAGATTGTTGGTTTTAGATTGGTTTTGACAATTGAGTGTCAAGACACTTAACCAATTCTCAAAAATGATGCCAAGCATAATACAGATGCCAATCCATAGTGTATGTCAGGCTAGAGATTCAATAGGTATAAAGTGAACTTTAGCTACCAAGTGAAGTTCAAGTGCTATGTGATAAGTGATACCAAGTCACTATAGGTTCTAAGAAAAGTATAGATGCTGAGTGAAATAAAGTTACTATAAGACCCGGGTGAGACTAAATTCCTATATGGGCCAAGCATCAGCAACTAGTAAGTGCCGAGTAACACAAAATCAAAATATGAGTTTGTAACTTCACTAACTTAGATATAAACCATTTTTAAAGCCAAATTAAGATGAATCTTAAAGGATCTTGAAGATAAAATTGATTCTTTTATATTTTCTATGTAATCAACATGCAACCTATTGGAATCATGATATATTTGTCATTAGTGCAAAAACTTATTCAATTCTAAATGCTTATCTAGCTCATCATATATACCAAGCATTTAGTGGTTACTTTATAAATTCAGCAGGTAAATAGTTCTCACCAAGCATTCCAGAGGATACTGAGTGAATGACAAGTTCAACAGTGTTTATCAAGTGAAAAAGGTAAACAAAGGAATCAGTGTTTACCGAGTGAAAAAGGTAAACAAAGAACTCAGTGTTCACCGAGCAAAGCAAGGTAAATGAAGAACTCAGTGTTTACTGAGCAAAGCAAGGTAAATGAAGAAGTTAGTTTCTACCGAGTGACACTATATCTATCGAGTCACCAATGTCTACTGAGTTCCAAGCAATGTAGTGTGGCTAGTATGAACTGAACCTCTACTTCTAGCGAGTGCATGATGATGCTGAGTAATGTAGTGGATGCCAAGTATCAGAAGGTCACCGAGTCAGCTTGAGAAACTTGAGTTTTCTACTATTTGGTTGACTCAGTAATGTTTTATTCACTTATGTTTTGGCCAACCTCACAATTGTAAATATTGAAATGGTATATATATAATGTATGATATCATTTGTAGTATGGTGTGTGTAAAAAAGATATAAAGGAAGAGATTGATGTTTGCATAAAAAGAGGATATTGAAAATTAGTAGCAAAGTAAAAGGGATACAACAAACAAGAAGAAAAGTTATATCTATCACATCAGGTGATCAGTGCAAAAAGGATCTTATCAGCAAACAGTTGTAAGTAGAACCACTACTTCATCCTAATAGGTGAATTAGTTTATAAATCCTTTAATTGGGTAGACTTAACAGTATTTTTGTAAATCTCCTAACAGATTGCATATTCATTGTATATTTGTAAATCCTCTAACAAGGTGGATCTAGCAGTCCTACTTGCTCCTAATAGGGTAGATCATCATAAGTGATCATTTTAAGCCTTAACAGGCCAACTTTATATTCCAGTATTGAAATTTTTGTGGGCATCATCCCCAACCCAGTTTTAATTTCTATTTGGAAGGTTTTTGGGTCACCAAATGTCTCTGTTCATATGCAATAAATGTTTGATCTTTCATTTATGTAGTAGATTAGATGAATGAATGATGAATGGCTAAAATACTGAAGTGTTTGAAATTTTTACAAGTTACTGATTCACCCCTCCCCTCTCAGTAACCTATCTTATCCTGAATATTTCCAACACAACCAATAAGAAAAATGGAGAAGGCATGCAACCAATAAAAAAAGTCAATGAATTGAGTGAAAAATGAAGAATGAATATTGATCATAGATTCATACCTAACCCTAAGTCTTTGGAGCCTTTAAAAGGAGGATGAAACCCCATTGTATGTGTGCATGTGAGAAGTGTATGGGTGAATTATAGTGAAGTGTAGAGGGGTCTAAGAAATTGGAAAGAATAGAAAAACATTGCAAAATTTTTTTGATTAAGAATAGAGTATCAAATTTTAGAGGAGAGACATATCAGATCAAGCAAGGATTAGAATAGATGGAGCAAAACAAGGATCTAGAATCAACAATTGAAGATTGCAAGTCATCAGGTCAAGACTTTCTAATACTCTCCAGCCATTATATTAGGAATGAAAATCCTATGATGATAGTTTGGTTTAATAGCCATGTTGTAATCCTTTAAACAAGGTGTCAAATCCTTTAACATGGTAACATTCCAAGTGAGTGTTTGTAAATCCTTTAGCCAGGTTACTTTTAATAGGGTGTAAAGTCTTTAACAAGACATGCCTTTCATAGGGTAGACCATTGGAAGTGGTCAAACTTTGTAACCTTAAACAATTACATATTGTTGCAGCGATACTTTGTGGGTCTCATCCCCACCCCAATTTTACCTTCTCATTTTAGAAGGTTTCTAGGATACCAAATTTTTGTGTTATCTATTTTCATGCATGTATTTATTTTCATGTTTATTAGATGCATGTGAATGATTTCAATTAAAAAGTTTGAGAGGTTAAAATATAGCTACTTCTTATTCATCCCCTTCCCCCCTCTCAGAAGTAAATCTTCCCACTTATAAATCCAAATAGCTATAACAATGACACCTACAAGATGAAATCTAAAGGGTTAAACAACTATTACTAAGGGATAAGCCTACTTTTCATTTATCTTAGACTTCAATTTTGTAGGCTGAAGGGACTTACTAAAGAATTCAATAGGTTTCTTATATCCTTCCTCATTTTTCTACAATAGGACTGTTGCCATGGTATGAAAAGGTCAGAAGGAGAAAATATGCATTGGCTTTGTATAATTAAGAGTCTTGAGGACTGGTGCATTTTTTACATTATTAATTTCCTAAAATGCTTCTAAAGGCTCATCATCCCAACTAATGATGCTTCCTTGTTCGAGCATTTTGGAAACTGGCCTACTAATCTCAGTGAAATTAGTAACAAACCTTATTATAAAATTTACTTGCCCAAAAAATGATTGTATTCCTTTTACTTTTTTTGGCTTTGGAACTTTGTCAATGAAAACCACTCTTTCAGGGTGAATTTTTACCCTATCTTTTGATACTATGTGACCCAATAATCTTCCTTTTGTCACTCCAAATATTTCTTTGCATTCAAGGAGACTCCATATACTAAGTCTTTAATGAAAATATTATCCAAATTTTTACAATGATCCTCAGCCTTTTTAGAATATTTAGTAAGATCATCTTGATATACTACAATAAACTTATTAATCTACTCATGGAAAGCTACATCCATGGCCCTTTGAAAAGTTGCTCCCGCATTGATTAAACTAAAAGCTATCCTTAAATAAACATAAGTGGCACATGGAGTAGTGAAGGTTGTTTTAAATTTCCCCTTTTCCTTCACAAGAAATTGATTGTAACCTAAAAATACATCCATCAAGGACATTAATTTTGAACCAGTCACTTGTTTTAGCATGGCCTCCATATTAGGCAAACTATAGTTATCTTGTAAGGAAGTAATGTTTTGGATTCTCAATTTTACATAGAGACTTATATCTCCATTTTTCTTCTTGAAAAGAACTATGTTTGATACCCAAGTAGACTTTTTGGTTGGCTTAATTAATCCTCCATCCCTTAGCTTCATTAATTATTCTTTCATTTTGGGAGCTAAGGTGGGATTTTCTAGTCTCTACTTTTGTCTAAAATTTTTGACGTTCTCCTTAAGTGGTATGAAATTCCAAAAAAATTATTTTCTATAGGCTTTGAGGTCATCATATGACCATGCAAATACATGTCTATACTTTCTAAACAAATCAATTAGTGGCTTCCTAATTTCAACAGATATTTTCTAACCAATATATACCCTTTTTGGAGCTTCAGAGGTACCAAGATTTATTTTCTCAAGTTCTTGTGGTTTTTGATCCTTAACCCTTAACTTCACTCTATCTTGGTTGTCAAACATACTCTATAAGACTACCAATCCCTTGGATACTTTATTAGGTTTTAATTTCAATATTTCTTGGCCAAAGATTGTTTCTTTCCTATTTATTATCTCAATTAAAGTACTATAATCAAGTTCTTGACCATGGTACTTTTCTTCATTTAGTGAGAAATTCAAAATATATTTATCATCCTCAAAAACTTGCCAGTGTTCTATATTATTAAGAATTGATGGCATGTTTCATACTTCAATTTGTGAAATACTAGCAAAAGATATATCTTTAGGCTTAATGGCTATATTTTCTAATAGATCGGCCATCATTTTATTACTTTTTTCCATCCAAGTTATGCCAAAGGAATCAACCAATTTAATTTGGTCCCATACAAAATCCTATACTACTCCAAACTCTTGTTCTTGGATGCATATAACTCTCTTATCTGAGTGACTACTAAGTTAGAGTCACCAATAAAATGTAGCCCTTTTTTTCTATGACTAGTTGTAACTCTTAATCCCTTTAAGAATGCTTCATATTCAGCTATGTTATTAGTAGGTGAAAAATTTAGGGTAAATGAATATCTAAAAGTCTTCTTTTCTTGAGATACAAAAACTACACTAGCTCCTGAACCCTCCCTAGAACTTTCACCATCAAAACACATAGTCCACAATATTTGTCAATCCATGCAACATTCTACTTCATGCACAATTAAAGGTGGAATTTTCTCAACCTCATGAATAATAAATTCTTCTTTGAATGCATTTACATTAGTGTCTAAGAAACAAGTAGCATCATTATAAAAATGGTTAACCCTTGCCTCCTTGTTAACCCAGACAACTTTTTCACCTATGTGGAAAGTAGCATATGGCAGAACACATTCTAGGCTACCTCCCATTACAACACTTCACTTTATAGAGATTAGCATTCCATAGTGACAAGTAATATCAACTACAAGAACTAAAATTTTCATTTCTATATTAGGATAAGCTGCTAGTTTGAAAGGTAAGGCATTTATAATACCTATGAAAAGCACCTCCCTAGAATCAATACCTCTATATCTACCCTACTTTTTGTCTACTTGTAAACCTAGGGCTTCCATGACCTTGAAATGTTATGGTGTTTGATGCACCTCAATATTGTTGGAATTATAGATGGAGTAATTGAGTGGGGGCGGGGGGGAGGGTTGTGAATAAGTTATCCCAAAAACAATTCCAACAATCCCTTAGATGTCTATAATATTTATTTACTGTTGAAACTCGATAAATAATGTAGTAATATCGTAACTTGGTAGATTAACTGGTTAGCATTCAAAGTTATTAATATGCATGCAAAGGTTAAAATAAATGAACACAAGAGACACCAAATTTAACGTGGAAACCCAATATGGGAAAAACCACCAAGTAACTAGTCACCAATTTTTCACTCTTCTAAAGTGAGCCCTATTAGGAGTCAACCTTGTTAAACATTACAATACACATTGTTAGGTGTGACCTTGTTAGAGGATTTAATCACCCTATTGGGAGTGGCCTTCCTAGAGGTCCTTAGAAAAATTCAACTGAACTGTCACCTTATTAGAGGATTTACAAAATGGTTGTTAAACCAACTCTGTTAAGAGGTTTGAAATCATTGCTACAATGGTTAGAAAGTAACAATGAATTGACTTGAACAAGATGCAACTAAATTTGCTAGATACAGGTCTTTGTTCAACATTATTAGATCGTCCTTGATCAAATATGGCTCTGCTACTCCTTAACAATCTCTGATCATCCTTCAAATTCACTTCCACAATAATTAGTCTTCATATCACATTAACTTTTCATACCTCCACATATTTTTTTTGAATAAGCAACTTGACCTCTTACTTATACCATTCAGATGGTTAAGTTTTCTCATTTACATGTTACTTTTACCAACAAACCATTCATCAGTCAGCTACAGATATTACTCATAAATGTTATTTCATAAAACAATGGAATACTTTACTAGCTGACCTTGCTCGGGAAATACTACTTTTAGGAATTTACTGAGTTAACCATCTTGGCTTGGTTAACATTGCAATATCCTTAAAATACTTTGTCTGTCGAGTTTTACTCGATGAGAACTACTTCTGCCAAATTCCCTTTGATGACCAAGTGAGCTCAGTAAGAACTAAATTTCTTTGATTACTTTGAAAGCTCGATAAGAACTAAATTTCTAATTTTCCTCTGATGACCGAGTGAACTCGGTGAGAACTACTTCTTCCATATTACCTTTGATTACTGTGTTAACTCGGTAAAAACTGTATCTTTGCTTGGCTAACCTTTTAAGCTCGATAGACACTATCCATTGCCTTGCTAACCTTTTGATCTTGGTAGATAATGTCTGATAACTAATATGACATTTGTGTGACATCAAAGATAACACACAATTGAACAATTATATCCAACAATCTCCCTCTTTGGCATTGGTGGCAACACAACATGTCATAGTAGGATGAATTTTGAAAACAAGTCTTTTTAATGATAGAATACAAAGCTCCCTCTTTCATAATAATCTTTTTGCAAATTTCAGAAAGATATGATAGTATATTCTCCCTCTTTGAAAACACATGCCAAAGATAACTCAAAACAAGTGAATAGTATTGTACCTGATGTACTGATTCATACGCAATGTCTTCATTGATTTTCTGCATCAACTGATAGATTTCCAATTCTGTTCCTGTTGATGCATTACTAAAACTATATTTTAGTGAGCTTCTAATAGGGGAATGACCCCTAACTTACCTCTTAGATACAATAATGCATCCTTAGGTAAAGGTTTTGTGAATATATCAGCAATTTGTTCCTTTATATGCACATATTCCAATCTTTTTTCCTTTTCTTGCACCAATTCTCTAACAAAGTGATACTTTATGGCAATATGCTTTGTTTTTTAATGCATCAATGGATTCTTGGAGATGTTAATTGCACTTGTGTTATCACAAAACATAACAATAGGTTCTTTGATTTCTTGCTTCATACCTTCCAATAATTGTTTAAAGCATACAATGTTTGAGCAATTTACTGTTCCTGCAACATATTCAGCCTTTGGTGTGGATTGAGATGTATAATTCTACTTTTTACTTGTCCAAGAAACTAGCCTTTTTCCAAGAAAGAAAGCTCCTCCACTTGTGCTCTTTCTGTCATGAATATTTCTTGCCTAATTTGCATCAGTGCACACCTTAGAATCCAATTTTCCTCCAAGTTTATACCATAATCCATAATCTTTAGTTCCTTTTGATTGCCATCATGTGATTTTCTTTTGGTTTTGTTGAGAATCTTGCTACAATTCCTACTGCAAGGGAAATGTCTAGTCTTGTGTGCACTATATATTGCAACTTTTCGATCATAGATCTATACAATGTCTGATCTACTTCCTGTGATTTATCATTCTTGGTAAGTTTTAATATGATACACATGGGAGTCCCAACTGGTTTGTAGTCTTCCATACAATTTTTTTTTAGTATATCCTTGATATATTTCGATTGAGTGATGTAGATGCCATTCTTAGTCTTTTGAATTTTAAGATCAGCAAAGAATTTGATTTCACCAAACATTAACATTTCAAATTCCTTGTTCATTTTTTCTGAAAATTCTTTGCAAAGATCATCATTTCTTGTGAAGAAAATATCATCTACAAATATTTCTGCCAAAACAATCTTATTATCTTGTCCTTCTTTTATGTACAAACTACTATTATCATTAGTCCTTTGAAAAAAATCTGAACAAGATAGTTATGTAATCTTTCATACCATGTTCTAAGGGCTTGTTTCAGACCATATAATGCTTTATGCAGTTTGCAGACCATGTTTTTCTTGTCTGGATAAATAAAACCTTTAGGTTGTTCAATATAGACTTCTTCATCCAATATGCCATTGAGAAATGCTGACTTGACATCCATCTGATAGACTTTGTATCCTTTGAATGCAACATATGCAACTAAGGTTCTGACACCTTCCAATCTTTCAATAGGAGCAAAAGTTTCTCCATAGTCTACACCTTCTTGTTGAGAGTATCTTTTTCATACTAGTCTAGCTTTGTTCCTTGATACCGTACCATCTTCATTTAGTTTGTTTCTAAATACCCACTTTGTTCCAATTACATTCTTGTCTTTGGGTCTAGGTACAAGAGCCCATGTTTTGTTTTTCTCTATCTATTCTATCTCTTCATTCATAACTTCAATCCAACTTTCATTGTCTAGTGCATCGTTAATATTTCAAGGTTCAAAATCAACAAGTAAACAAGTGTCTTTCAACTTACCTCTTGTTATTGTTCCTTCTGATTTATCTCCAATGATCTGATTTGGTGCATGATGCTTTCTGACATACTTGGCTAGCACAGGCTCCTTGCCTTTTGAGTTATAATTCTACATCTCAACTTCTTGTCCTAGATTTGGTTATTTGGGCTCAGTAGATGCTAACTCGATAGCTTCAATTTGCAACTCAGTTTCTTTCAGCTTGGGTTCTTGTAGCTCGGTAGATGCTAACTCGATTTGAACTTCTTGTGACTCGGTTAATAATGACTCTAGAGTTGAGGATTCCCAATTAATAGATATACTTGGCATTGTATTTGGTTCAATTTAAACAAATCTTCTGTAGTCTTTATGTTCCTTTTTTCTTTCTTTTTCTATTCTTTCTAAAAACTCATCAACTTTCACATCTGCACTTTCTATAACTTTTCAAGTAGATAATTTCAAACATCTATATGCTTTGCTTTTGCAAGAGTATCCAAAAAATATTTGTTCATCACTTTTTACATCAAATTTACCTTTTCTAGATTCTTTCAAAATGTAACATTTACTTCCAAATACTTTTAGATAACTCACATTGGGTTTGTAGCCATACCACAACTCATAGGGAGTTTTGAATGAGTCCTTCTTCAGCTATACTCGATTCAGGATATAAATTGTAGTGTTGATGGCTTCCTTCTAGTATTTGATAGCAATGTCTTTCTCAATCATTAAGGTTCTTGCACAATCCATGATAGATTTGTTCCTTCTTTCTGCTACTCCATTTTGTTCAAGAGTTTCAGGTGTTGAAACCTATCTTTTGAATCCCCTTTCAATGGAAAAGTTATTGAACTCATGTGAAATAAATTCTCCACCTCTATCAGACCTTAAGTGTTTTAATCTTTTTCCTATTTTCTTTTCTACTCTGGCAAAATACCATTTGAACTTTTCAAATGCTTCTGATTTCTCTCTTAGGTACATGACAGTCATCATTCTTTAATAGTCATCAACAAATAGAATGAAGAATTTTTCACCATTATAACTTTCAATGCCAATGGGTCCACATAAATCAGTATGCACAACATCTAGAACTTCTCTAGTTTGATAGTTCTTTCTTTTAAAACTTGTCTTTCCCATTTTACCAATTTGAAAATTCTTGCATAGACCAACCTCAAGTTTCTTTATGTTAGGAATACCTCTTACTTTTCTAAATTTATTGATCTTTATTAAATTGTCAAAGTTTACATGACACAACCTCCTATGCCATAACCAACTTTCTTCAATTTGAACAATAAAACATGAACATTCACCAAGTTCAAGATAAAATAAGTTACCTTTTGTTTGAGTGCCTAATCCAATTAGTTTTCCTTTGCTATCCAGCAATCTTGCTTTTCCATGCATAAATTCTACTTTGAGACCATTATTGAGTAGCTATGCTAGACTCAACAAATTGTGCTTTAGTCCTTCTACCCAGTATCCATTATCACATACAAGTTCCTTGGTTAGTGAGATTCTATCCTTTCCTCTTAAACAAAAAGGTTCATTGTTACCAAATCTTACACTACCACCATCATAGTCTTCAAAGTGTTCAAACTTAGTTTTATCACTAGTCATGTGATGAGAACAACCATTATCTATAATTGATGTATTATTTCTACTCATCCGAGAAATAAGTGTCATTTCCTCATCATTATCAAACTCATCTTTCACAAAAATATAAAAAATTTCATCTTCTTCTTCATCATCAAAATTGTTAAAATCTTTAGCTATAAAACATGTTTTCTTACCTTTATCCTTGAATGATTTGAAGTCTCTTTTGCCATTGTACTTGTGACCTTTCTTCTCATCCTTGTTTAGCTTACTGGGGCATCTAGTAGCAATATGTCCAATTTCTTCACAAGAAAAATAGGTTAGAGGAACCTTACCTTTGTATTTTCCTTTGCATCTAGAATATTTCCTTGCTAGTAGAGCTTCAACCACTTCAAGATCACTATCTGAACTCTATTCCAATTCTTCATCACTATCTGATTGTAGATCCCTCAACTTTTTCCCTTTTTCTTTGAGTGAAAGCTTGGCTTCAAATGCTAATTCAACATTTTTGGTAGCTGGCACATAATTGTCAAAGTTGTCTAGCTCAAATGCAATCAATCTTCCAACTATGGCTTCTAGATTTATCTTATGATTTGCTTCACATCTTCTTTCTTGAATTGCAGAGACTCTGATTGCACAAATGGAAAGTAGAGTTCTAAAAAATTTACTTATACCTATCTCCTCTTTGATATCTCTTCCAAATGCTTTGATTGCACTAGCACATGATTTGACTCTTTCAACATATTTTGCAATGTTTTCATCCTCTTTCATCCTCATTTGATCAAATCGTCCTCTCAGACTTTCTACTTTGGTTCTTCTTACATTGTCATCTCCTCCATAGATTTCTTTCAGCTTTTCCCACATTTCAAAGGCAATTTTCCAATCTTTGATGTCATAAAATTCTTCATAATGTAGAGCAGATGCTATATCTATCATCATGTTGTTGTGAGTCTTCTTTTCAACAATATCATTGACAGATAATGTACTAGCAGGTTCTACATATTTTTTATCAAGGTACTTTAGTCCTGTATCTCCAATGGAAGCTAGATGAAGTCTCATCAATCCTTTCCATACTGAGAAGTTGTCCCTATTATGTCTTAGAATTTCCCTCTTATAAGACATCATTACCTTTGGCTTAGATCCTTGAAATCTTTTCCTGCTAGGACCAAGAGCTCTGATACCAATTGTTGGAATTATAGATGGAGTAACTGAGAGGGGGGGTGAATCAGTTATCCCAAAAACAATTCCAACAATCCCTTAGATGTTTATAATGTTTATTTACTGCTGAAACTCAATAAACAATGCAGTCATACTATAACTCAGTACATTAACTAGTTAGCATTCAAAGTTATTAATATGCATGCAAAGGTTAAAATAAATTAACACAAGAGGCACCATATTTAACGTGGAAACACAATATGGGAAAAACCACCAAGTAACTAGTCGCCAATTTTTGACTCTTCTAAAGTGAGACCTGTTAGGAGCCAACCCTATTAAAGGTTACAATACACACTGTTATGTGTGACCATATTACAGGATTTAATCACCCTGTTGGGAGTGGCCTTCCTAGAGGTCTTTAGAACAATTCAATTGAACTATCACCTTGTTAGAGGATTTACAAAATGGTTGTTGAACCAACTCTGTTAAGAGGTTTGAAATCACTACTACAATGGTTAGAAAAAAAAAATGAATTGACTTGAACAAGATGCAACTGAATTTGCTAGATACAGGTCTCTGTTCAGCATTATTAGATCCTCCTTGATCAAATATGGTGTTGTTGCTCCTTAACAATCTCCGATCATCCTTCAAATTCACTTCCATAAAAATTGGTCTTCATATCACATTAACTTTTCATACCTCCACATACATTTTTTGAATTTGCAAATTGACCTCTTACGTATACCATTCAGATGGTTAAGTCAGCTCATTTACAGGTTATATTTACCAACAAACCATTCGTCAGTCGGCTAGAGATATTACTTTTAAATGTTATTTCATAAAATAATGGATTACTTTACTGGCCAACCTTGCTCGGTAAATACTACTTTTAGGAATTTCCTAAGTTAACCATCTTGACTCGGTTAACATTGCAATATCCTTAAAATCCTTTGTCTACTAAGTTTTACTCAGTAAGAACTGCTTCTGCCAAATTCTTTTTGATGATCGATTGAGCTCAGTAAGAACTAAATTTCTTTGATTACCTTGAAATCTTGGTAAGAACTAAATTTCTAATTTTTCTTTGATGATCAAGTGAACTCAATAAGAACTACTTCTTCCATATTACCTTTGATTACTAAGTTAACTCGGTAAGAACTGTATCTTTGCTTGGCTGATCTTTTAAGCTCGGTAGACACTGTCCTTTTCCTTGCTGACCTTCTAAGCTTGGTAGATATCATCTGATAATTGATATGACATTTGTGTCACATCAAAGACAACACACAATTGAACAATTGTATCCAACAAATATATCATGCAATTTTTTAGAGTCCAATCCTTTAAAGCTAAACTAAGGAAAAATGGGTCAGTGTCTTGCAAGTAGGCTACAAATGAGTCATCTAAAAACATTTGATAAATTTGTGACATGGTCCAAATATGTTCAACTACAATAGGGATTTTCTATATAGCCTCTTGCTCCACAATATTACTATTATTACCTATCCCACCTAACCATGATAGGGCCTTGTTCTTATGTTTCTCTATTCTAAATAATTTAGATAAAGAAACTTTCATAGATAATTGGGATAGCATAGATATCATATCAATTAGATCAGATATAATAGGTTTCATAAGAATACCTAGAGCTGGGACCTTTTGAATATTAAGCACTATCACTTTCTTAGTGACATAAAATTTTGACTTCTTTTGTTTTACAATTTCCTTAACTATCTCAACTATTTGAAACTGTTCTTTCTTCTTAGGCTACCATTTCTTAGTCTTGTTGTCCTTGAATTTTATTGTTACTTTGTTATTCTTTTTGTTATCATTTTTCATCTTGTGAGTTATATCTTTTATGAAGATGACATCTGGCTTACTTGTATCATTATTTACAACTCTATTTCTCAAATTATATTTACTCTAAACTTGAGACACGATCTCTACAATGATTATATCAATCTCTTATTTAGAAGGAACTCTAAGATTTATATGCCCATCTGAGGATGTAGTACATACCTTATCTTCATTACAATCTTTATTATATAAAAATACTTGTTGATGATGTATCTAATATAAATTTCTCTGACCTAAAATATAACTTTTAGGGTCTTCTAGATCTGAATCCTCGTAGTCATCACATAAATTCACCATGTTACAACTTACATCATCATGCCCCTTTTCTTCTTCCTCCTCCTCATTTTCTACATTATGATTTGTAGCAAATGATTGAGGTACTACATAGTAATCTGAGGAATGAGGTGATTGGCATATGATTCACCATGGTACATTATCTGTCATATTGACAGAAGTTCTTTGCAGAGGGTTAGGAGTACCTTTATCTTTGGGAATTTGAGCAGTATTAGGAATAGGTTTACCATCTTTCCACTGAGTAGTGTAAGGATAATTTTGAATTTAGGGTTTCCTATTGAAATTAGTGTAATTTTTTAATGGAACCTTTTCACTAGCATTAGACTTTTTTGCATTAAAAGTTTGTCGATTCATCCTTTTAAGAATATTTAATATGTGACCCACTGTGTCCTCCTTAGGCATTTTCCCTGTAGGAGGCTTATCACTTTCCTTTTTATTGATCTTAGGGTTGAACAATTTAGGGACATCACTTCTCCCTAGCTTAATAGATTCCTTTCTATTATTTTCATTATCAATGGCCATCTCGTAAGCATCCCTTAAGATTTTTTGATCCTTATCTCTTAAATTATAAGACATTTTACTATCAAAGGCATTGAACTAAGTAGTAAAACATACATCTTCATTGAGTCTCATCATTTGAAAGATTTTATGCATTTCCTTTTGGAATTTTATATTGAAATCAAAAGTAGACTCATTAGGACTCTTTTTGATGTTATTGTAATCATTCAACATGAAGCCAAAATTAGTGTTATATCCATAATGTTCTTTAAATAACTTTTCCAAATCATTCCCTGAGCTAATGTTTCCGTCTGGAAATTTCCTAAACCTATCCCTTGCATCTTCTAATAGAGAATGTACAAAAAACTTCATAACGACATCTTCATACTCAACCTCATAGTCATTTAACATGTCTATAAACTTCCTTGAATGTTCTTCTCCATGAATAGCATTATTTCCTACAAATTTTACAACCTTATCTCTAAGATCAAAAGAAATAGAATGTGGAAAGCTAGGGATACCCAAAAATGATATCTATTTATATTTCTCCAAGTGTACTGGTTTCCTTTGAAAATCACCAACATTTGATGTACTGCCTACAACTCCTTGATATTGGACAATGCTTTTGGGTTGTTATGTTTGAGCAATAGGAATTTGAGAATTGGTGCTAGAAGATGTTGCAAAGGTTGATTGAGACAAATTTTGAATAGGAATTATTGGTCTACAAGTGTGTATGGAAGGGGTGGCTTGAGTGGAGAAATTAGGCCATGAAGCTAAGGAAGAATTTGACTTAATTAACTAGATCTTCCTTCTAGTATCTCTTGCCTGGGCTTCAATCTCAAAACATTTCCAAGATCCTTGATTAAATCCTCCTTCTCCTTCCTTAACTCTTTTAAATCCAAATGTAACTTAGAAATAGGAGGTTTTGAAGATTTATTTGTGATAACTTGAGGACCATTTATTTGGATCCCTACAACTTTTTTTTCCCCCTTTATCAGTAGGTTTTATAGTCAGATCCAGAAGTTTTGGCTAATCATGCTTGAAAGGTTCAACTTGAGATATCACATGGTGTTGTCTCTGATTAAGGAGTTTTTCTTGTTCCTAAAAATTAGACCTTAAGTTGTTTTATTTTCAAAAACATCGACATGTTGAACAAAAGTTCTTTCTTCTAGCTTCTTATTTTGTTCTTCCAAGGTAGCCATCCTCCTATGAAGATTATCTCTCTCAATGAGAGAATTCATGGTTGCTTTCTCTCTCTCCTTCTCCAAACAAATGTGTTTGGCATCTCCTTCTACAACCCATTTCTTTAGGTCCTCAATCTTTGAGTATACATCTTTTGGGTCTACAAAAGTTTCTTCTAAATCTATTGGTTCATCAAGATCTATGAGGTTTTTTTCTACATAAGGAACCTACCTGGGATTGAAAGAATTTTCCATAGCATTCTTGTATGTCAACCTATAATTTTTCTATTTTATCACATTTTGTATACACAATATATCTCCTACTGAAGGCACATCCTTATCATGATATGCTCCTTCTTCCTATAGTGGGGTACTAAACATCCCTCCCAAAAGTCTTGTGGTTTCTAATTTAGAACTTAATGAAGAAGATTCTATTCCTACCATAGGCTAGTATTGAGACTTAACCAACATAATACCTCTAGGTTTCCAAGTAGGCTTTGGATCTACCTTCTTTTTGTTCTAATTCTTCCTACCACCTTGAGATAAGTCAGTATACAATGGTACTTATAAATTGGCTCTTGTATAGGCTCATGCATTTTTTCTCTTATCATTCATTTGTAAAAATTACTTGTACATAAGCACTAGCTTCAAAACCTCGACCAATTCACCACCCTATTCTAGGGAATATACAACATGAAATAGCTTTTGGCTCAAAGATAATATCATGGGATAATGTAACATAGATTTGATATAGAAAGAGGCCAATCAAAAAAAACTTTTGGGACTACAACTCTTGTTTGACAGATAAGACACTACTATAAGGAGGATATACATTAGTATGCTCCTGTGGCAGTGGTTAAATGTTTTTAAAAAAATTCTCAAGGTTTGTCACTAGAAAAGTCCAATAGAAACAAGTGCTGACCATCTATTAAATTCTTCATGATTTGATTCCTAAAACCTTGCTTGATGCAACCTTATGATCTCTTCATATGAAAAATAAGTGATCAGTTCCTTATCCATTGACATTTAGAGACTACCAAGTTATTTTGACCTGATGAATTGCATTACAATCAATATTATCAAAAATTTACACTAATACCTCACTTATATGTATATCCTTCTTACTAATTGGAAATCCTATCACCTTAATGAAGAATTTATTTAATTCCTTGAATTAAACACAATATCAAGCTGATATATAACCTATCCTAGTTTCATTAAATTGAATAAGCCTTGTGCATACAATCTCAATATGACCACCTCATAACAAAGCAGACAAGGTTTGAGAGAAAATAGATGTTGGTGTAACTCTCCTTTGTATTAATTTTTATTGACAATTACACAATACTGATGTAAGATTCAAAACAATACTGTGCAAGGTAATATGATCGTTCAATATTAATGTATTCTCAAATTTGAAAAGAAAGATACATCACAAAATGAACATCGAGGAAATGGACTGAATGTGAGCATAGCATAATACCAAACAATTACATAAGGGTTCTAACCCCCTTTCTATCCTTAGGATATCATTTATCTAACATGAGATGCAACAAGCTTTAGGCCAAGAGAATAATGATAGTTGTCTTTAAGATAGGAAGATTTCATACAAAAGGTAACAATCATAATAAGACAAAATTTTGTGCATCTGGACATTTACATCATGAATCTTCTTTTGGTGCCACTTCCCCTATGACTTCTTTTTGCTAAGGAGTTTCACTTGATGATTAGCTTAGGTGCAATTATTGTTCCTCATATTTTTTGACCATTTGATTTAACTATGGTGGGCCATGTTTTGATATTTGAAAACTTATTTTAAATCATGGTTCTCCATCTAGGCCATCATACACTAATAAACCAATAGTTATACTTGATTCCATTACTATCAAATCATCAATTTGTTCAACTTCCTTTGTTATTACAATGGGTTGGTCTTATTTTATCTATTGTGGTGCATCTATTATTTGCAATTCAACTTGATCTATTTCATCTTCATCACTTTCCTCAGACAACAACTGATCAGCCTAAACAAAATCTTCCATCCACTTGTTAAAGAGTGTGTCATCTGGCTAGTTGAAGTTCAAAACTTCTTCATACTTCTTTAGGATTTCCCCTCCTTTTTTCTTAATCTCATCAAAAAATATTTGCACCTTTGCAGTCTCTTCAACTATCTTAGCAAACCATATATGGCCCTTTTCACTAATGACCTTATTGAATCTAAAACATATCAAGTCATCTAATTCTCTTGCCCATTCTTCTTTATTTTATATTTTATCCAAGCCCCTGAGTGCATGAGTAAAAAGCTCAAAATTCTCACTAATATATTTTGAGAAATAGTTTATGATTCTCTTTTTTAGTGTAACTCTCTTATCATCAACATCAGAGAGGTTATTAGTCATATCATATACTTTTTCTATGTGTTCATAAGATAGACTAATGACTAAGAAACATAAAATAATGACATCCTAATCCTTACTACTCCACCTTTTAATAATTGGGTTTAAAATGGCATCATTATTCTTTAGCTCATTCCTTATATTCATCAATTTTTCCACTTGTTAATAGAAAATAGGCCACTTAATTCTATCCTCTAGATACATAATTGTATCTCTTAACTTATTGTCATATTCAATATCTAATTCCACATGCAATGTCCATAGTTTCCCCTTTTCTTCCTCAAACTCTTTAGCCATATAAAATTGGGGTCTCTATGTGTATATGAAATTTCTATAAGGGGAATTGATTTGAAAGGTTCAATTGGAGGATGAGGAGGATAAGCTATTTTTAGCTGACTAGATTCTTGTCCAACTTTCCTCTTCCCCAATTGTTTCTCCATTTGAGTAACCACTATTTCCATTTTATTTATTCTATTTCCTCTCTCTTCGTATGCCTCAAGCAAGTTTTCAAATTTATCTTCTCAAACCATGTATTTTTTATTGTCCTTTTCTGCAACCACCACTCTAAATTTTGCCATTTCCTTAGCCATCTTGGCAACTCTATTACTATCCACTTCCTCTACTCTACAGACAATAATGATTCCTCTATGTTTAGCATTTGAAACTTTTTGTACTCTACCTTTGTCTCTTTTTTGTATAGACCACATCACTAAAACTTGATGGTCATCACTATATTTTAATCCCTGATGGGCTTGTAGGACTTCCTCCTCAGTTCTAAATTGTGCACCCTGTGATTTTCATACTGTTTCAAAAATAATAGCATTAGCTATATCCCATTCTTGTAACAATAAAACTCTAGAATCCTTTAGTAGCTATGTACCCCCTTTAGTGGTTATCTATTCAAATTTCTCTATAAAACTAGCCTTGATCTCCACCTCAATTTTAAAGTCCTCCCTACTAGATTTCTCAATTTTAAGCCTTTTGCACTTCTCTCAAACTTGCTAAAACTGTTTCTCCACAAAAATTGAGGAAATTCTCTTGTTTTCACATAATTCTCATCATCAATAAATTTGTTTGATGCATGTGCAAGTACAAGATATATTTCCCCACCTTTGTAGTGCCTACCCCTAGGTCCCATTTTTGTTATCATTGTCGAACTCTTTTAGGGCTAGTTTTATATTGATGACTAACAACATTATTTTGAGACTATCATATATTGTGCTATGGATTCAATTGATATGTGATGAGATTACTTAGACTCTACATTTCATGTATGCATGATGATTATTATAGTTATTGATGATGATTAGTTAGATGGTTTATTATCACGTTTTTTCTTATGGATACTTACCCCATACTTGCATGTGTATGGTGCGTGTGTTTTCTCTTAGATGGCATTTCTGATGTGGTTAAGGAAGGGAGTTGTAGTCACTAGCAAGTTGAGATCTACATGATGCACCACTTCCTGCCATTGCCTATTTAGCTTAGCATGCATATATATATATATATATATATATATATATATATATATAGTATGTACATGCATGGTTTTTATGCAGGTTGCAGGTACCAAGTATCGACTTCCCTGAATTTCCAGGATGAGCATACCCTATTGTATTATCTCAATGGTAAGAGAGGGGAGATAAATTCTCAAGTCCAAATCCCAACCCCTTTAAGCCATTTCTCCTAATTGGAAATTAGGAAAAGTTTCTGATTTAAGTACCCTTTGAATGTGTCATATGACATAATTCGTGATATTAACCATTTTGGTTTAATTTTGTATGTGTTTTGCTATAGTGGGCTTTTTGTATTTTATTTAATGAGTCTTTGATGTATTTTCTATTAATTAAACCTAATTAAAAGATTTAATTAATGGAAAATTAATATGATATTTTAATATTTATTTTATTTAATTAATTAGGAAATTAATTTAATTAATTAATTAAATTTATAGATAAAAGTTATAATTTTAAAGTTGGAATGTGATAATATTTATTTAAGTTAATAAATATTTTAGCAATTAAGTTTTGAAAATGAATTTAAAAGTAGAAAAGATTTTAAAAATTATTAAAAGATTATAGGTTGCATGATCTGTGCATGTGATTAAAATATAACTATATTAAGATAAAACAAGTGGAGTTATTAAAAGTGAGTGAATGAGATTTAAAATTAATAAATTAATTAAATTGAAAAGAGTAGAGTGAATATTAAATTAATTAATGTGTATTATTTTAATATTTATTCACATAGGAGTATGCAAGCTCTTGGGATTTGTCATGTTGACAACACAAGAGTTTGTACTCTAATTGTGCACGTGTTGTCTACACTTAGGAGTTAGCATATTATTTGAGCATATGGTGTCTACAACATTCTAGACATCTCATCATGTTCATCTTTTTATCATGGAAGTTATGTGCTTGGTTGTCATGGTTATCTTCTAGTTCTTTCTAGACACATTCTAGATGCATCTTAGAGGCCTTTATATAGAGGTTCTCCTGGTGTGTATGAACAAGCGGACATGCATTTGAGAAGCTCATATGCTTCTACATACTCATATGCTTCTACAAGCTTGTATTCTTTGATTTTCTCCTATGCTTCTTTATCCTCATATGTTTCTACAAGTATTCTTAGTCACTCGAGGTAGTTGGTTTGGATCTTGGGGGAATTGTGAATGTTGGAGAAGGAAGGGATTTTTCTATGGACTTCTGAGGCATGGAAAATTAGCATCAGTGTCTAGGTGCACTCGTGATTTTTGCATATTCCATTCGCACGTTGTTAGAATTCTTTAGAATAACTGAGAGGGGGTGTGAATTAGTTATTCAAGGTCCAAATGCCCTATTAATACCTTTTTACTAATTTTAATGAATCCATACTCTTTTTCATCTGTTCAAACTTAAATCAATCATATAAGCAAGTTACAGTAAATCAATATGCAAAGATAAAACATTCAAGATCAACACATGACACAATAATTTATGTGGAAACCCAATTTGAGAAAAATCACTAGTAACATGCTACTTGATTCTCACTCTTCTAAAGTGATGCCCTATTAAAAGCCTGCCCTGTTAAAGGCTTACAACACACTATTAAATGTGACCCTGTTAAAGGATTTCACAAAATTGTTAGGAATGGGCCTGGTTAAAGGTCTTTAGAACATTCACTTGAAATGTCACCCTGTTAAAGGATTTATCTAATGGCTATTAAACCAACCTAAGTCCATAGGATTTAAACTTACTGTTACAATTGCTAGAAAGTAATGATAATGGTCTTTTGATCTGATATAACTTACAACATACTTTGTAGATTTCGGATCACACTTTCAGTTCAATCCTTATGCTTGGCTTTAATCACTTCAACTCTGACTGCTTGTCTCCCTCTCTAGATTTGTCTCCTTGAGTCTTCTTACTCATTCTGCCAATGCAATCATCCTTGTGGTCGTCTATCCAAACAGAGTTCCTGTGCTTTCTTCTCCTTAGCACATTCTTCAGCACTTCATGCTTTTATGCTTGACCACCTCTCTCTCTCTCATTGTCCCCTCTTTTTCATTAACTTATGTCTTCTTATATAGAAGTCTGATTTGCCTTTACCACTCAATTCTCCCTCTCCAATTTTAGGGTTTCAAAATGGGTTAGGTAGGATACAATGTGTCTACCCCATATCTTATTTTCTTCTAGAAACTTCACCACTTGTATCTTAAAAAAATTATCTACATGGTGTTCTGTACCACCAGCTCATCATTCTAATCTTCCTTTTAATTCAAAAATTTCTAGATAACAACCTTGTCAACTTAGATCTAGCGAATCTTCGATTTCCAAAATAATGCAGTAGCTCAACATTATTGAGTTACTGGTGCTCGACACCTTTGTGTTACTTGGCTCCTATACCTGCTCGACAGTTGGTTCTGCTCGGCACTTGATTCTGCTCAGCACACTATTCTACTCAGCACTTGATCCTTGTACTTCATTACAACATCATAACTTCAACCTTTCTCTAGGTGTTCTAGTTACATCTTATTGGTTTCCTCCACCTTGACAATCAACTAATTGATAGTATTTGGATCACTAAAGGAATTGTCATCCCTCCAAGTAGCAAGTTTGACATCAATGACAAAAAAATGATTGAAGACATTCTTTACTAGTTCCATATATTATTCCAACAACTTTTTTTATGATCATTTCAATCATTTCCAACAATCTCCCTCTTTGGCATTGATGGCAAACCAAACTGATCGATTAATCAACTCAGTTACCACCAAGATTGTATACGTTGTCTTGCTACATTTTTACTTCTGAGCTCATATATATATCTCCCTCTTTCATATATCTCTCTCTTATTTTTACTTCTAATCTCATATATATATCTCCCTCTTTCATATATATCTCTCTTATTTTTACATTTGATCTCATATATATATCTCCCTCTTTCATATATATCTCTCTCATTTTTTTGTATTGATCAATTTTTTGCATATTTCTCCCTCTTTGACATAAATGCCATAGATGTAGCATCTTTATCATGCAAAATATAAGCTTTGGCTTCTTGTTTTTTTTCTCCCTTTGTTACCATGCTTGTGACTGATTTAGAGTTTTTGTTTCTGCTGTCGTCCTTTGCATCAACCTATTAATATTTCAATGATTTATTCCTATTGATGCAAGGTAGCTTCCTTATTTCCTTAAACTACTTGAGTTAGGGGTATGACCCCCAACTTTCCTCTAAGACATTCATAGGCATCCTTGGGCAATGGTTTGGTGAAGATATCTACAGTTTGTTCCTTTGTGTGAATGTATTTCAATTTTACTTGTTTTTCTTCTACCAATTCTCTGACATAATGATACTTGATTGCATAATGCTTGGTTTTTGCATGCATCACTGGATTTTTGGATATATTTATAGCACTTGTATTATCACAATACAATATCATTGGTTTTGTTACTTCTTCTTTTATTTCATTCAATAGATGTGTGAGCCATACAATGTTTGTACAATTGACTGCAACTACCACATATTCTGACTCTGCAGTGGATTGTGATGTACATGTTTGTTTCTTGCTAGTCTAGATAACCAGCCTTTTGCCTAGAAATAATGCACCTCCACTTGTGCTTTTTCTATCATCAATCTTTCCTCCTCAGTCTACATCTGTGTATGCATTGAGTTCAAATTTTCCATTCTTTTTGTAGTATAGACCAAAGTCATCAGTTCCTTTGAGATATCTCATTATTCTTTTTACTGCTATGAGATGATTTTCTTTAGGATTAGCAGAGTACCTAGCCACTATTCCAATTGCTAATGCTATGTCTGGTCTACTATGCACAACATATTGTAGTTTTCCAATCATGGATCTATACATTGTTTGATTGACCTCAGCTGACTCATCATTTTTGGATAGCTTATTTCATGTGGCCATTGGTATGCTGACTGGTTTGGATTCCTCCAATCCAAACATTTTAAGAATTTCTTTGATGTACTTTGATTGTGTAACAAATATTCCATGTTTGAGTTGATGTACTTTCAATCCAACAAAAAATTTGATTTCTCCAAACATAGACATGTCAAATTCATGTTTCATTTTGTCAGCAAAGCCTTTGCAAAGTACTTCCTTACAACCAAACACTATGTCATCCACAAAGATTTCAGATACAATAATGTCTTTACCTTCTTCTACTTTGATGTACATGTTGTTGTTATCATCAGTTCTTTCAAATCCAATTTCCACTAGATACTTGTGAAGTCTCTCATACCATGCTCTAGGTGCTTGTTTCAAACCATAGAGTGCTTTATGTAACTTACACACCATATCCCTATTGTTTTCATCAACAAATCTTTCTGGTTGTTCAATGTAAACTTTTTCTTCTAGTATACCATTTAAGAAGGTAGATTTTACATCCATCTGATAGACTTCAAAATCTTTGTAGGTAGCATATGCAAGTAAAGTTCTTACTCCTTCCATTCTAGCAACAGGAGCGAATGTTTCTCCATAGTCTATTCCTTATTCTTGAGCATATCCCTTGCATACTAATCTAGCTTTGTTTTTGGTAATCTCACCATTCTCATCTAGTTTGTTTTTGAATACCCATTTGGTGCTAATCACATTCTTGTCAGTTAGTCTGGGAACCAAACTCCAGGTTTTATTTTTTCTTATTTGATCAATTTCTTCTTCCATAGCTTTATACTAGTCATCATCTTGTAATGCACCATATACTATCTTGGGTTCCGATTTGCTGATCAGACATGATTCATGTCTTAGTCTGTTCCTTGTCATTGGTCTTGCATCTTTGTCACCAATTATCTATTCAGCAGGGTGATGTCTTTTTACATATTTGGATAACCTTGGCTCTGTCCTTGTTTCCATGTTTGATCTTTCAGATTCAGGATCACTATGCACTTCATTGTTAGGTTGTTCTTCATTGTGTGTACTGTCTTCAGAATCAGATTGTGCATTTTCTTCATTCTGCAACTCGGCTTTTGAATGCAACTTAGCATTCACTAGTTGTGATTTGGCTGAAACTGACACTTTTTGTTGACTTCCAATTTGATTGACATCATCCTCATCAATAGTCATTCCTTCATAAGAATACACAAAGGTTTTGTATTCTTTCATTTTCTTTGGTATTTCAGCTTGGACTTCTGTGTGCTCATCAAAATTTACATTTGCACTTTCCACATTTTTGTTAGTGTTAATATTCAAACACTTATATGCCTTACTTCTAGTGGAGTAACCAAGAAATATACCTTCATCACTTTTTGCATCAAATTTTCCATTTCTAGCTTCTTTAAGGATAAAACATTTGCAACCAAACACTTTGAAATGTTTTATATTGGGTGAGTGACCATACCATAATTCAAAAGGTGTTGTATTTGTACCTTTCTTGACTTGTACTCAGTTCAGTGTATGAATAGCTACACTTACAACCTTCTCTCTAGTATTTTAGAGCAACATTCTTTTCCATCATTAATGTTCTGGCACATTCAATCACAAATCTTTTTCTTCTCTTAGCAATTCCATTTTGTGGGGGAGTTCTAGGATCTGATGTTTGTCTTTTGATGTAAATTCACCACCTCTATCTGATCATGGGCATTTCAATATTTTTCCAGTTTCCTTTTCAACTCTAGCCACATACCACTTAAACATTTGAAAAGCATTAGATTTTTTTTTTAAGAACATAACAATCATCATTCTGGAATAGTCGTCAACAAATAATATTATGTATTTATCTCCTCTATAACTTTGTACTTCCATTGGACCGCATAAGTCAGTGTGTACTAACTCAAGTATCTCTTTAGATGTATAGTTCCTACTTTTGAAACTTGACTTTGTCATCTTTCCTAGCTGACATTGTTTGCACATGATATTATCAGGATTCTTTAGTTTTGGTAGACCTCTGACTTTCTTCATTTTATTGATGTTGACTAGATTATTAAAATTGACATGACATAATCTTCTATGCCATAACCATTCATCATCAAATTTTGCAAATAGACAAGAAACATCATCCATATCAAGGTAAAACAAATTAATCTTTGTTTGATCTCCTTTTCCTATAAGTTTACCATCAGTATCATAGATTTTTGCAATTTTGTTTCCAAATTTCACTCTGTAGCCTATATTGCCTAATTGTGAGACACTTAGTAAATTGTAGTTTAATCCTTCAACAAAGTATGCATTGTCACATGAAATTTGTTTTGTGAGCTTAATGGAACCTTTTCCTTTGATTTGACATGGAGCATCATTAGAAAATCTAACACTATTTCCATCATATTGAGTAAAGTTAACAAACTTACTTTTGTCTCCTGTCATGTGACGTGAGCATCCACTATCTATGATCCATCTGTCATTCTTGTTTATACATGTCACCATTGCTATGGCTTGTTCTTGTATTTGTTGCCTTCCTTGGAATCCTTTTTCTGTGGACACCTTGTAGCAATATGACCTACTTCATTGCAATTGAAACAAATGATAGAAATCTTATGTTTGAATTTTCCTTTGCCCCTATGAAATCTTCTAGCGAGAAATGCTTCCAATTGTTCCACATCTTCCTCATTAGTGCTACTATCACTAGATACATACTTCATTTTTCTTCCTTTCTTTGATTTCACCTGTTTGGCATCTTTTAGTGATAACTTGGCCTTAGAAGCAGATTCAACATTTTTAGGTTTGTAGTTGCCAAAGTTAGATAACTCAAATGCAGTGAGTCTACCTATTATACCTTCAAAGCTTATATTATTTCCTGGTATACATCTTAGCTCTTGTATTGCCAATACTCTAATAACATAGATAGAGAGAAAGGTTCTTAACAACTTACTATTAACAGTATCTTCATCTAGTTGACCACTCAAGCATCTTATTGCACTTACCACTTCCTTTATTCTTGCACCATACTGAGAAGCATTCTAATTTTCTTCTATTTTCATGTCATCAAACTTTCCTCTAAGACTTTCTCTTTTTTCTCTTTGTACATTTTGATCTCCTCCATAGATGTCTGATAGGGCTTTCCACATTTTGAATGCAGTGTCACATCCTTTGATATCATCAAATTTAGAATAGCTAAGTGTAGAGGCAATTTCCAGCATTATCTGATTGTGTTCTTGCTTGTTTTTCATGTCTTCTACAGTAGGAGCACCTATTGGATCTACATGTTCAGTGACAATTGAATTTTGGGCATAATCTCTCTTTGGCATTTTGATATTTTCTGCTAGTAGTCCCTTTTAAACTGAATCAGCGATCATGCTCTGATACCAATTGTTATAATTCTTTAGAATAATTGAGAGGGGGGGTGAATCAGTTATTCAAGGTCCAAATTCCCTATTCATACCTTTTTACTACTTTTAATGAATCCATACCCTTTTTCATCTGTTCAAACTTAAATCAATCATATAAGCAAGTTACAGTAAATCAATATGCAAAAATAAAACATTCAAGATCAACACATGACACAATGATTTATGTGGAAACCAAATTTGGGAAAAACCACCAGTACCATGCTACTTGATTCTCACTGTTCTGAAGTGATGCCCTATTAAAAGCCTGCCCTGTTAAAGGCTTACAACACACTGTTAAATGTGAGCATGTTAAAGAATTTCACCAAACTATTAGGAATGGGCCTGGTTAAAGGTCTTTAGAACATTCACTTGGAATGTCACCCTGTTAAAGGATTTATCTAATGGCTATTAAACCAACCTAAGTCCATAGGATTTAAACTTACTATTACAATTTCTAGAAAGTAACGATAATGGTCTTTTGATCTGATATAACTTACAACATACTTTGCAAATTTCTAATCACACTTTTAGTTCAATCCTTATGCTTGGCTTTAATCACTTCAGCTCTGA
>CM053790.1:100054807-100062307 GCA_028749045.1 Cupressus sempervirens
GTAACTCTAGCATGATCCATGTGATGACATTTTACCGCTTGCATTGTAGGTTTCCTACATGTCTTTGTCGTGCCTCTGGGATTAGATGTCATTTTCTGATTGGAACCTTTGAGTTAGTATACTTTTAGGATTCCTAGACTTAGAGAGTATTTATGCTATGTGATTTTGATAACCTATTTTCGACTTGAGATTATCTCCTCAACGCGGTGGGAGTGGACTATTTAGGTTCCATGCGGTCAGGTGGTAGTGCTTTTCTATTTTTACCATTTGAGATCCGTTTGTAGACACCATGGCTGGAGCATTCTTGGTTGGTATTTATCTTTATTTAGTTCTTAGATCTTATGATAGATGTTATTTACTAGTATGTTTCTTTATATTGATGATTAGCATATGATAGATGTTGTTATTTACTTATCTTATGTTTTTAATTTGCATGATTAGTTTTCTAATGCATATGTTGTAGCATGTTAGATTTTTTTCTGCATATGATGTAGTATGATTTAAGAGTGATATTCCTACTATGTTAATACCAATGATCTCTTCAATGATTTGTGATGTTACGCACGGGGGGATGGCTAAGATCCATGACGGTCTCATGATCCTATTTATGGCTGGGAGGAATCATTCACTTAGTTAATTATGTTTGATGATTTATGGTTATGATGATGTATCATGTATGGTTTGTGGTTTCATTTATGTTATTGCATCATGGATTAGATTTAGTATGATGATGTAGTTTATTTACATGGATGTATATTCTTTTAAGCCTTTCATACCTTGTGGAATGTACAGTGGATGACTGAGCAATCGAAGATGTAATTTAAGAGCATTGGACTTTTCATTATTATTTCATGTGGATGTAGTATTGGAAGGAAACATAATTAGTTAAGTTAGATGTGATTCAACGTTAAGTGATCCTTAAGAATGTAACCTGTTTTATTTGTATGTTCATGTTTACATTCAATTGTATTGTTATTACTTCCGCTACTGTGTGTTTGATATGAATGGTTTATCTTCAATTGTATTTTTATTACTTCTGCTACTGTGTGTTTGAAATGAATGGTTTATCTTTCTTTTTTTTTTTAAAAAAGCCACCAAACTTAGTGAAATTTTAGGTTAAATCTTTGGATCCCTTGTTCGGGTGTTACAAACTTGTTGTACTCTACCTTTGTCTCTTTTTTGGATAGACCACATCACTAGAACTTGATTGTCATCACTATATTTTAATCCCTGATGGGCTTGTAGGACTTCCTCCTTAGTTCTTAATGGTGCGTCTTTTGATTTTCTTATTGTGTCAAAAATCATAGCATTAGCTATATCCCATTCTTGTAACAATAAAAATCTAGAATCCTTCAGTAGCTACCTACCCCCTTCAGTGGTTATCTTTTCAAATTTCTCTATAAAACTAGCCTTGATCTCCACCTCAATTTTAGAGTCCACCCTACTAGGTTTCTCAATTTTAAGCCTTTTGCACTTCTCTAAAAATTGCTAATACTATTTCTCCACAAAAATTGAGCAAATTCTCTTATTTTCACATAATTCTCATCATCAATAAATTTCTTTGATGCCTATGCAAGTACAAGATATATTTCTCCACCTCTAAAGTCCCCCACAATGAGGGCTAATGTTGACATAGGAGGTTCATCAGGCACTCCCTCTTCTATATCTGCAATAGTTATAATAATATCCTTTTCTGCTCCCATTTGTTTCATTTTTTCTCTTAGAGATAATTCATCATCTATTCTAGGAGGAGTTTTGGTAGGAAAATACTCTTTAGTCCTAGAAGAAGGTCCTTGCTCTAGTATATGTTTCTTGGTAGCAGGTGTAGTAGGTGGGCTTTGAGAATGTTGTCTCTTGTAGAGAGGTACAGGTTGTACACTCTATGATACTATATACCCAACCTTTCTCTATAATGTAGACTGGTCTAGATGTATAATTAATCTATTAGCTATCCTATTTTCAACCTCAGTGGCCTTGCTTTGATATGTTTGGGTGAAGATTTCATTCCTCTCATTTAAAGTTTTCATAAACTCAGAAAAATTATCTATGAACGTATCTATTTTTGCAACCCAATATTTTCTATTAGCAAGGGGATCATAATCTGGCTCAAAAGCATTTATGAAATCAAGAACCTTGCTGTATACCTTCTAGTTTTACTTTCTAACTTCTTATTTTTGCAATGAAAAGTTATTCCTAACTATATCCTTAGGGAAGTATTTAAGGTGCTTCCAGGCTTTGGCTTTTGTTCTTTCTCTGAATAACTTGTAAAATCCCTTTGGGCCTATAAAATGAGAATGGGATTGAGCCATCTGATACTTGCCCAGAAATTTTTCCAAGTGCCTCGATCTCTTCTTGACGAAAATAAAATTATGCACAATAGTAATTTAGGGGGAAAAAAGTACCCTTGGATTTCCCCAATAAATATATTTCTTCCACTAATCCTATCTTCCATAAAATCTCAGTAATTCCTACCTTCAAAGAAACTTGATAGGGTAACACATGGATTTTCAAGAAAACCATAAACTTTGAACATAGTGGACACTACATATGGGATGATAGCTCCCCAATTATGACCTACCATAATTCCTTTGGCATGATCCTCTGGTCTAATCGATTCTAATGGTGATTGAGGTATCCTAGGGCTATCTCCAACCAGTAACATTCTAAGCGTGAAGAAAAAGTACCTATCAAATTTGAACAAAGCTTCCATCAATCGTGTCCCATGTCATGTCTGCACTCCACAATTGGACACAGAGCTTTTCTCCATATCTTTCTAGTTCTAATTTCATTTCTTTGGAGAAAAAGGTAACTCCCTTATACGAACATATATACATCAACATGGAGTACTAGCAAAAAGGCTTGTCAACTTTATCCTTAGCTATAACCATTAATCTAGTAAGAATATCTTCTACCAAGATAGTAGCAAAATAAAAAATAGAACTCATACCATATTGAAGCATTTGTGCAATGATAAAAAAAAATGGAGCTTGGGATGTGATCTTGTTCATCCATTCCAAATATTCTACACAATGAGAAGTATAATTCTTATGACCTAGAATTGAAATATTTTCTCAATAATGGATTAGGGGTATTTGGTGTAACCAAGGGTAATTGTCCTGTCTTGATAAAATGTTCTTGTATTAGTCATTCCCTTAAATATACCCTCTATGTATCATACCTAGCCTAAAAATCTTCTATATCTATTTTCTCATGCATTGCATGGTTAGGATTTAATTTAAAAACCTCCCTAATTAATTCTGGTGAAACCCTAAAAAGACTATCACCAGCAATATTCTTCACAATCCTTGTTATGGGATCATACTTCTTTAACATTACTACAAGTAAGTCTTCATCAAAGAAAACTCCTGGATAATCAACTTGCCAATGTCAAATTCCCATACATTATTTAGAGGAGTGTCATGTTTTCTTTCTACAAACCATTTGCGAGAAAGCTTTAAACCACTGACAAATGTCTCAGCATCTCCTAACTAGTTTTCTTTGTCATAGAAACCCTTACTGATTGCTAGCCTAGGGTTCTTTGACATGAATTATTTCCCCTTAGAAAGTTTATTTATAGATTGTGGCATTTTCTCTAAAAATTCATCATGCACAACCTTTTTGGGTATTCTACTTTCACTGAAAAATCCCTTCATGGAGGCATTTTGAACAATTATCTTATTGTGAATGTATTTTCTCAATTATCTTGAAATTCAGACACTTACCTAATTTGCCTATCTATCTCTCTGAATTTTTTTAGCAACAAATCAAAACCCTCTCAAAATTGTAGGTTGAGCTCTAAATATCTTTGCTCTGTGAGAATTTTATATCTTTACTTTTCAATAATGAAAAATTAGAATCCTTATTGCAAAATTAGCCTCACAAAACAGCATTGATAAAAATTAATGCCTAAATAGTCATATTTCATGTATGCTAAGAATTTCAAAATTCAACTATCGATCTTTATAAATTGAATGAATTAGCTTTAAAATTGAATGACTTTGTTACCCTTTTTTGAAATGAGGCACACATCACCAAGGCATTTCCCCGCATTTGTTAATGTTTGAGAAATTTCAAATTGTGGGAAAGCACTAACTATCAATCTTTACAAGATCGATGATCATGAAAATTTTATTGTGTTACTACACTTTCTTTTAATATTTTGGGCCCACTACATAGCTAGCCTCCAAATCATTAGACATAAAGACTACTCGACAAACCAACATAGAACATTTGTTATGTGCTCCAACTCATCATGACTTGGCAATTTTTGGAATGACTAACCCCACCTAGCCATGTCTAATTAAGGTGCTTCTCTACATTCTTTAAAACTTGAGCATCTTCACAAAGTGAGAAAGTGCTTACTGTCAATCTTCAAATGATCAATGATTCCACAAGATTCACTTCATTTGAAAAGTAGTCATCAAAGTATCCAATGACAATTTATTAAATTGTACCAGGTGTTCTGATAGTTTTTCAACTATTTTGACATCAATCCATCTTTGTGGTCCATAAAAAAAATGACTTTAGCAATTACACATGTCAATAAGGCACTTCCTTATTTTTCATAGAAATTTTTCACTTTCATATTCCTAGAAAGTGCCCACCATCAATCCTCTGATGATCAACGGTGTAACAAATCCTTTTCACTTTAGTCCAAGCTACTAATTTTATCCTATGAAATAGCTCTAAACTTCTACTGTGTTTTGACAATAATCTAACAACTTTGAACTACCCTAATAGGTCTACCTTTTGTAGCTCATAATTGAAATAACATCACCCACACTATGTATCACATAGGTGCTTGCCCATATTCCATGAAAGTTTGTTCATTTTTGCAAAGTGGTAAAGTGCCTATTGTTGATCTTCAAATGATCAATAGTTTGACAAGACAAACCACACCAAAGATAAACAACTCTTAAGGGACCATTCGTGAGTCAACTTATGGCTAAGACCATAGCTAAAAAAAAGGTTAGTAATAAGAGATATTTTTGGGAAGTTATTTAAAAATAAATAGCTTCCTGCATATTTTTTAAAATAGACCAGTGCAACCCTATTTTTTCTTTTTAAATCTAGGGAAGAAATAATATTTGGGGGTCCCAAGAAATTTGAGGTTCTTATCTAGGGAAAACAAGTCTTAACACACATGAACTCTAATTTTCAAAAAGTCAACTTGGTTTTCATTGTAAAATGCAAGAATTTTTTTGGATGTGAAAAAGGAGGCCAACATGTTTGTTGAGTTTTTGGGCCTATTCTAAGTATGTTTAGGCTTTAAAACATAAGCACAAAGTATTTCTACCAAAAATTTATACCAAAAATAGTTAATATCTTCACCAATACTTATGATATGCCATTAAGCCTCAATTGACAAGCTGATATGATAGAGATGAACCCCCACATTTGAAATTTGGACATTTTGAGCTCGTATGACTAAAGTAGATGAAGAACAATCCTCCACAAACAATAACTCTGCATTATGACAACCCTTGTTCAAACAAGTGAAATGGAATATTTTTGGTTGATGCAAGATTACTCTTCCACCCAAGATGATCCTACATCATTAAGTCAAGAGTACACAAGCTCTATTAAAAATATATTATGTCTAAAAAGATATCATACAATTACTTGAGATGCCATCGGAATTTCCTAAGAGGTTTCTATCTAAAGGAGCAATATATCAAGATACAAGGAAATTTTACCCTTCATAAACCTTCCTCTATGAAATATTACAAAATATTTCCTCTACTTCATCAATCAATTGGTGCAATCCTCTTGCAATATAAAAAATTGTAATAACTGACATTGGAGCTTTACAACACACAAAGTCTCCAACTACATCGAAAGCATACATAAAAATATCATAGAAACATTTTTGGAAATTGTAAACTTTTTTGTAGGATGAATTTAGAAACATAATCTTTTAATTCTTTATTGTAAGAATTTCTAACTTTCTCACTAAAATAAAACATAAATAAAAACATATGTAGTTGGACACATCTAAGAGATTGACCATCATAGAGAAATAAAACAAATATAATCAATAAAATTCTAAAGATTTGTGATTTTCATTATGTCTCTACTCTTTGAAACTATAAAGCTTTTGAATATGTTGATATGCACGATAACCCTTGTTGTAACTTGCTTTGGTCAATGAAAAAGATTTTTTGTTCTAAAGCTTATTATATTCTTTTTTTGATATTCTTGTGACACTATATGCCTTACTTTCATTGCATATTTCCATAGTAACATCAAAAGGCTAATATTTTTTATGTTCCTCATATATTGTAGAAGTTGAAAAAGGAACTATTTCCATTTTGATTACACAAGATGAGATAGAGGGGTGGCTTGTTGGAATTCTTTTAGAATAACAAAGAGGGGGGCTGAATTAGTTATTCAATGTCCATATGTATAAAATAAAACTTTACACAATTCAGTGAACCCATATAATATTGTTAACCATGCATGCATTCATTGTGTGTTAACCAAACTAATATGTTACTATAACATTAACATGAACATGTCATGGCCCTGATAGTTCTTCATCTAATACCTTGGAATTCAGAGATTAGTTTACTTTTCTAGATAGTTTGGTACTTGTTAAAAGTTACTTTAAATTCTGGCATTATCATGTTAAAAACTTCGAGAATTCAGAGGTTACTCAAAATCTGATTCTCAGAACAGATGTTTTAATATTTTTAGTATTGTGTTTTATTCAGAATTTTATTATCTGAATCAATTTGGATTTAGGAATCAAATTTTATGAATTAATGTTAGTATGGTTTCAGTTTTACCTTCATCTGATTTGTACTTTCAGATTTTTGTATAAGGTGGATTTAAAATTTTGCAGCACATTGAATCTGTTGTTTGCCAGTTTTTAAGTATATATACATATACATATACATATATATATATATATATATATATATATATATATATATATATATATATATATATATATATATATAAGTTATGTATTTGTGTGCTTGTATTTATATTTATACAAGTTGTAGATTATATGTATACTTATTAATTAGTAAGCAATATTAATATTGACACAAATATTATTATTAGATTAGTACCTATTACTAAATTAATGTGAGTTAGTGCCTAAACTAATCTATGGCATGGGATTTAACTAATTCATAAAACCTAAAACTAAAGCATTGCCTAAGTTAATCGATGCCTAAACCAAAGCTTGGCTTGGGGGTTTGGGTTTTGGTTTATGGCAGCAAGGTTAGTGGGTTTTTATGGCGGGCAAGCTCTTTGAATGTTGAGATGGTACTTTGGCTGCCATGTGTTGGAATTTGCATTGTTTTTTATGTTTGTGTTAATCTCGCATTTATGGGCATTGAATTCCTTGTTTTAGCTGTTGAGTTAGCTAAAGTCTAAGTTCAGACCACCATTATTGGGTTTCAGTTGGGGATTATGGAAGCTCTGTTGAGTGGGTTTCTCTGTGCTTCCATGGGGAAATTGATGTCCATTATGGAGATTGTGATTTCTTAC